>JBBMKA010072976.1:0-15497 GCA_037833695.1 Sechiopsis laciniata | reverse complement strand
TATTGCATCATTAAATGGGGTTACTCAATCCCGCTGGCGCATACACTGCCCCGAGACTAATCATGAGGAGCCACAGCGGAAGCTGTGGTCTGCATTAACAAATGTGAAAGCATTTGTTTAAGAGGAAAGTATGATTTTAAGCCAACAGTGCAACACATGCCTATTTTATTATTCATTTTGGTTAGATTATTCACATTAGTAGTGCATTCTCATTCACATAGCATTTTCATCTACATCAGTATTAGCATTAGCATTAGATTAGTATCACAATCTAAAACACTTTTCAAATCCCATTCGTACATTTTTCGCTATTTTGACCCTTGATGTATGTCATTGTGCTTCCAATTCCCTGTGGGATCGATAAAATAAATACTTATTACTTGCTGTAATTCGATCGCGTATAGTTGCGTGTAATGCGATTCTGAGCCATACTTAGCGATAAGTCACTCCGAATTAATTACTAAACAATAGTACATGCGACTCGCATCGCCCGAACATGTGTGCAGCAGGGAGCAGCAATGCTTAGTGCGTCGCCTAACGTTGGCCAAAGACTTGGCTGGCTTATTGCACAAAAGCATAGGTGTGCACGAGGCACGCTGGCATAGGTTGGTGTGCTCGATGGTGATAACTCAAGCACGCAGATAAGCGTGAGGCTGAGCACACGACTCGGTAATGCAGGGCGTCAAGCGCTAACCTTGAACGGACATGAACACACACGCGATGATGTCTAATGTCACATGGAATCATAGACTTGGCCACCCAACTTTTAGAGATCTATAATCTTTACTAAAATCTTATAATTTTTCTTTCAAGAGTAATGTGAATGTTGCATGTTGAGAGGCTTGTTAATTTTGAAAATCACACTTACTTCCTTTCCTTAACTCTATATCTCAGGATACTAAATGTTTTGATCTTGTTTTATGTTCACACTCATCTATGATAATCTGCACCATTATTATCTAATGATGGTTTGCTCCATTATGTTGTATTTCATTGATGATTATAGTTGTTTTTCATGGATCTATCATCTTAAAAGAAAGAGTGCACATTTGAGGCTTTCAAATTGTTACGTCCTTAGTTGTACTAAATTTAGTTCTATTATATGACCTCTTCACTTTGACAATGGTAAGAAGTATGCTCCTATTCATAGTGTATGTAGTCAGTAAAGGATTTAAGTTTAGTTGTCTTGTCCTTATACCTCAGCACAAAATTGACAGATTGAGCGAATGCACCATCACATTGTTGAAATAGGTTCACGTTGCTTTCCTAGGCTTCAATGCCTCTTGGGTTTTCGTGGGATGCTTTCGTAGTGGTTGTTGTTCTATTCAATATTATACCTACTACTATGCTCCCTTATAAGTCATCTATTAATGTACTACTCTTCAACTACTGGACCATTAATCTATTATTATGTATTTAATATTGTAACCTAATGATAGTGTGCAAAGTTCTTTTATAAAGGTTGTTGAGTAATCAAACTCTTTTATTTCAATCTTCTAAGATGTGTGTATATTGTGCTATGACTTCTTCACAAATGCCAATCACATCTATTGTCCAATGTGTTGCTCACTAATTACAACGCACCTTAGTGGCAGTAGGCAATGCAAAGTAAATTTCAAGCTTTACTACACAATTTTACCTAGAACCTTGTTCCCGCTGTTCAAGCTTGTAATATGTGAGTTGCCAATGGGTCTTTCATTTTAAAAGAAATGACGATGGCAGCGTTGATTAGTGAAAGACACGCCTTGTACCCAAAGGTTTTCATATAACTCATGGCATTCACTACATCAAAACGTCTAGTCTTGTCTTTCGAGCTTCAATCATACGAATTGTATTGCATATTGCAGTGTCTAATGGCAGACCAATTTGCCAATTAAACTTTACTAACGTCTTTCTTAATGTTATTCCCCAAGAGGAAGTGGTTATGCAACAAGCTCCAAAATTCAAACACAAAGCATTTTCTACTCAATGTATGTTATCTAGAAAAGGCTATATATGGACTTTAACATGAGCCTAGGATTTGGATCAATGAACTTAAGGCTACTCTTTTTTTTTATTGAGGTTTCTAACACTCTAAATCTGATGCATCTCTTTTCTTTTTGAATCGCGGTACTTTGTTTGTACTTTTGTTACTTTATTTTGGCGGCGTCGTTACAACTTGAAGTAATAAATACTTCACTGCCACTCTAATTCTTGATCTCAAAAATAAATTCTTATTTAAGGATCCTTAAGTTATATAGTAGTTTCTCAAAATTCAAATAACCATGTTGCCTACTGGGTTACATATGAACCAAGCACAGTACATTCAGGATCTTTTTATAAGGTTTCAGTTTCAACATTTAAAACGCGCTCCCACTCCATTCGTGACAAACCAAAAATTGTCTCTTCATTAAGGAAACCTTAATGATGATCATCTACCATACAAAAGGGATATTGATGCACTTCGTTATCTTACAAACACATGGCCGAACATTGTGTTCACAATAAATTAGCTAAGTAAGTTTGGGAAAGCTCAAACTAGTGTCCATTGGCTTTCGTTAAGCATGTATTTCGATATCTTCAAGGAACAACAACGTTTGGATTGTTAATTCGCCTATCTAATACACATTCAACATCAAAGCCTATTTGAATGTCCATTGGGCCTCAAGTATGGATGATCTCGTCTATCGCTGCATATTGTATTTATATCGGTGATTGACCCTCCAAAAAGAAAAATGTTGTTGCTCGCTCCAATAAAGAATTTGAGTATGGTGTGTTATCTCATGTCATTTATCAAGTCACTTTGTTGCATAAATTGATTCGAGAAAAATTGTCGTTCTTCAAAAATAATATTGACCATCTGGTGTGATAATCTGGGTGTTAGTGTCTAGACAGCTAATCCAGTGTTTCATTCTCGTTCGAAGCACATCGAATTGAATGTGCATTATGTTCATGGTCTAGTTTTATGTTGTTTTCTTCATATAAGATATATTCCTTATGTTGAAACACATACGCATTGTCTTAAGAAATCTTGGCCTCACCTAGAGTATCTTTATTTGCACACCAAACACACCCTTCTAGATACTGACTCTTGTTTACAGGGGAATGTTGAGAATACATGACAATAACAAGATGAAGATGACTCAAGGTTGAAGAAAAACAAAACACATTGTATGACCATTAGAATTGGAAAAAAAATCTGTAAAAACTATAGCATTTAAGTTAATGAAGGAGGATTCAAACACATTGTTGACTGTGGTTTGATAAATAGTTATTTGTTCTTCTACGTAACCAATTGCAAGAAAAGAATCCAACTTAATATATTTATGGATAAAAGGTACCTATATATATAATATTATTTGGAAACTTAAATGTGACAATTTATATTTTTTAGTTCAATTTAGGCAGGGGACTATAAACACTACATAGAGAGTACTACTACACTCAAATGAGATGGGAGTCAAATACCGATTTTCAAGATCGAACTCATGACTGTGGAGTTGAATTGAATTACAACCAATCAACCAAGTCAACTCCTACCAACCATTTTTGTTAGGGGGTGTACATGGTCCGGGTTGGGTTAGGAGAATTATTTGCACCAACCTAAATTTTTGGGTTGGTCAATCCGCCAACCCGTCCAACCCTATGTATTAGAGTAACCCAACCCAACCTTTATAATTTGGGTTGAGTTAGGTTGGGTTCTTGGGTTATATTAATCTCATTTTCTCCTCTTAAACTAAAACTCGTCGCCCAAAAAATATGTACAAAAATGAATATGAAAGACATAATATTATACTTAAACCTAAGTTATCTGTCTTATGAATGTATGGTCCTTACTTTTTTCTTTTTTTGGATAGGATTGATCGAGTCAAATTTTGGTCAACCCAAGAACCAACTCAACTTAACGAAAATGATAAAATCATAATTCAACCCAACCCAATCCTTACGATTTGGGTTTGGTAGGTTGGATTAGTCATATTGTCGTTTTTTATGTACACCTCTACATTTTCTTATACCCATTTTTCTTAAGCCAAGCAAAATAATGTTTTTCGTTTTATGAAACGACAAACATAATAATACATGGTGAGGAATACCTCAAGAGACACAATTTGCAAAATAGATGAGGAAGCAACTTTTTATTGCTTTTAATTCTGAAATACGAAAGAAAACTAACCTGGAAGTTCTGTTAAATCTTGCCTAAGTAATAAACTTAAGATGAGATCTTCGAATTGCTTGTAATTCATTGACAACGACCTTCATGGATGTTCTCTCACTAGATATTGTTGAGGAGCAGGCCAAGCCAATTTTCATTAAAGAGATTAAACATTCTTCCATCCATCTGGGCACGACTTTCGTACGATCTTGCTCGTTCATTATCGCCATTTCTTGTATCATGTCTTCATTCTCTTCTTCTTCTTGGCGTGTTTCTTTAGATATAAGAGAATTGTCAACAATGCTCAATGCGCCCTCAGGAAGCGCCATTGCAGTGAACATATGAATATCCACTCCATTATCAAATGTTTCGTCGGTTGGTCTTTTTCCAATGATCATCTCCAACAGTAGTATTCCATAGCTGAAGATGTCTCCTTCAATGGAAACTTTCCCACCAGTGCCATACTCTACAATTGATCATTCATTAATATACAACAAAAAAGTAGAGAAATTCAATCATTGCTAGTTAAAAATGATAGAGAAGTACCTGGAGGGATATATCCGATAGAACCTTTAAGTGCAACCGACATAGTTTGGCTGAAACCCGTTGGATTTGATCCTTCAAAGTTGAATCTAGCTAACCCAAAATCTCCAACGTGGGCTAGCATATCACCGTTAAGCAATACATTGCTAGGCTTTAGATCACAATGAACAACTGGTGTTTCACAATCATTATGAAGATAATCTAATGCACTTGCAATACCAATAGCGATGTCCAGTCTCTGAATGAAACTTAACCTTTTTTTATTTGGACCTTTATTTATAGGATGAAGCCAACTATCAAGGTTCCCATTGGACATGAAATCAAATACCAGAGCTTTGAATTCATTGCCTCGTTCATCGATACTAGAACAAGAAGTGATGATCTTCAAGAGATTTCGATGTCTTATGCTCGCGAGAGTGTTGCACTCATGAATGAAACTTTTTGAAGCACCTTGTTGTTGAAGATTTAGAACCTTGATGGCAACAACTAGACCATCATTTGGAAGAATACCTTTATACACATAACCAAAACTGCCTGAACCAATCAAAGTTTCTTCAGAGAATCCATTAGTTGATTTACTAAGTTCCGAGTAAGAAATTTGTGGCAATACATTCTTGGAAGAAGATGGAGGTGAAGCATTTTTCCTTGACTTCTTGAGCATAAAGCAGACAAAAATGATGCTCAAAAGTATAACAACAAATGTGACCGTAGATACGATGGGGATTAGCACAATTAGTGCTGGAGGCTTATGAAATGAATGTGTTTGATTGGATGGGCATGGAGGTAAATACAATTTTTTCACACCACCACATAAATTTTTGTTTCCCATAATTAGAAAGGCAGTTGTATTGGAAAAAACTCCTTCTTTGGGCACTTGTCCATCAAAATTATTGTAAGATAGATCAAGGGATTTGAGAAACGTAAAGTTGCAAAGAAATTGAGGAATTCTCCCAGACAAGCTGTTGCTGGAGAGATCTAGATATTCTAAGCCTCTCAATGCTTTCAAATTTTGAGGAATTGTTCCTTCAAATTGGTTATGACTTAAACCCAAGTAAAACATAATAATACATTGACCAAGACTGCTGGGAATATTACCTGATAATTTGTTCTCTGATACGTCCAAATAGGCTAAATTAACTAATTGACCCACTTCATATGGTAAGGGGCCAGTAAGTAAGTTATTGGTCAAGAACAAAAATTTTGAAAGGGAAGAGAGACCAATAACTTCTTTTGGTATTGGACCACTTAGGCTATTACTAGCTAAGCTAAGAGTTTGAAGCCTTTTACATTGTCCTAAGCTTGGTGGTATACTTCCCTCAAGTCTGTTATTATTCATGAAGAGCTCATAAAGGGAAGACAAGTTACCAATTTGGGAAGGAATTCGCCCACTTAGTTCATTCCAATTAAATGATACCCATGCCAAGTTCTGAAGCTTCCCAATATTTAAAGGGATACTACCATTTAAAAAGTTATCTCCCACTCCTAAAGATTTCAAGTTAACTAGGTTTCCAATCTCTGCTGGAATTCTTCCACTTAACAGATTTCTACCCAAGAATAGCTCAGTCATCTGGATTGAAAGGTTGCCAACAGATGAAGGCAATTCCCCTCCAAAACGATTTATAGCTAAATCCAAAACCATCAGACTAGTACAATTAGCCAAGGAACTGATGAAGTGCAAGTCACCAATTTTTCCACTTCCAAGTTTGTTATTATGAAAATTAAGCAACACCAAGTCTTTTAAGGCCCCGAAGCCATTAGGTAGCGTTCCAGTGAGACTGTTCTCAGAAACATCTAATTTCTGAAGGTTGGAGACATTAGCGAAGGATGTGGGAATAGGCCCCCTAAAATCATTGCTACCAGCAACAAAAACTCGAAGATTTGGAAGAGTAAATCCAATATTATGTGGTAGAGTTCCTTGCAGATGGTTTTGAGTAAGCGACAAATGAAAAAGAGAGGTTATGTTATAAATTGAAGGAGGCATTGTACCTGTCAAATTGTTTACATAAACCGCTAAGAATTGCAATCTAGATAGGCGCCCAAGCTCTTGAGGGATTGAGCCTCGGAAGCTGTTGTCTCCCAAATTTAATTGACTGAGATGAGTCAGATTTCCCAGAGAAGGTGATATTGAACCACCCAGATTGCCATTTTTTAAGTTCAAAACTTGAACTCTTCCGGTGGTGGTATTGCAAGTAACACCAACCCAGTCACATAAATGCATGGAATCATTCCAAGAACTCATGATTTTGTTTGGATCACTCACCACTCCATTTTTGAAGTCAAGTAAAGCCAATCGATCTGATTCACTTTCAAGAGTTTGTTTATGCCTAAGACATGAGGTCATAGACATCAGAAAGAAATTGCATACAAATATACACAAAATTCTCTTGGTATTGTAGTAATCTTGCCTCATTTTGCTTGTAATGAATAGAGCTAAGCTATCAGCTTACTAGCATAGCTTTGAGGTTCAAACTTTATTTGAAAGTTTGTAACCAATCATCTATTATATATAAACGGTAGCATTCTGTGATCCAAAATTTGTGTTGAAACAGTCATCAATGCATTGCCTGAAAGGAGGACCAGAAAATTTATTCGCATGATTCAAATATGATAGCTTAGACCCCACATATATGAAGACTTAATAATACTAAATCTTGACTTTAACATCAAAAAGGAGGTTGCTGGCGATTCCTCAAGCTCACTCAAAATTGAACAGCATCCATTGTGAAACATTCCAAAGTTGGATTGAATTTAGAATTATCAGAAAGAAAGAAAATCTTTTCAAGAGTGACATACCTGCACCACGGGCGTAAATCAGAATGATGCCAATCCAGAACTGAATGAATTAGAATGATACCTAGTAATATGAACACAAATTCTGTTACAACTTAGTTAGTAATTGATTAAGCCTGCAATCATAGGTGCTAAAGATATATGCGCGAGCAGATTGATTTCAATTGACCACAGTGATATGATCCAATTAGTTAGTAGTTGGTTAAAGTAGTTAGTTGGTTAGTCTCCTTCGAAGGCTATATAAATGTAACCTACCCGTTAATCAATACAGCTTACATCTTAGAAGAATTGACTCAATTGATTGAGGGGGATCTACTAAGAACTCGATGATGCTGTAGATAACTGGATTGTTAGGTCTATCTAACTAAGAACTAAACTGTAACCAAATACCAACAGAAATGAAATTTATCAGTCCTCCCTTTTGTTGGACAATAAATTAGGGAAAAGAAAACCTACAAAAAATTCATTACTTGATTTATATTAATAAAGAAATCTGCAAAACAGTAGCAAGAAATGAGCAAGCACTTACCAATGCATCTGCCACAGAAGGAACCTCCTTTTTGACACTCACTCTATTTGATAGTGTTAGCTATTAATTAGTTGTAGAAGAAGTTCTTCCAACACTTTCGAGCTGTGCACTCTTCCTTTATCTTTATTTGTAACCAATGATAATCTCTGAATTAGTTTACCTGCATGGATAAGCTTCAGCATAAACAAATGGATGGTAGCATTCTGTGGTCCAAATTTAGTGTTGAAGCAGTCATTGCATTTCCTGAAAGGACAAGAAAACTTATTCAAATTATTCAAATATGACAGCTTAGACCCCACCATATGAAGACTTAATAATACTAAAAGTTGACTTCAAAATGGATTAAAAACCGCGGGGATCATTAAAAACAATTGTGGATAGACCCAAGTGGCTTCCACAAAGACTTCGTTTCGGATGGCAATGGCTTCAATTTCCATCTAAAAGAGACAATTGCGAGAAATTTAAGCCTTACGCTGTTTGGTTTGGTGTATTGATATTTCATAATAAAAATTCTAAAATGATTATAGTGTATTTTAATTTAGAATTATTAAAACTTAATTTTTTTATATTGAAATGGTGATTATCTCATATTTTAAAATAATTTTAAGATGGCTTAATTAAATAATTTTTTTTTTTGATACATTAAGAATGTTGAAAATAAAAGAATTATGAAATAATATTTTTTATATAAATATTAGATCATATAAGAAAAAGAATATAAAATGAGATAATTTACCATTATTTTTCAAACGGTATAAAAAATGTGTGTTTAAAAAAAAAAAAATTTCACTTTTAAAAACCACTTTCATACTTTTATTTAAATTATAAATATAAAAATAAAAATATACCTAGTAAATTAAAAGAAATCAATTAATTTTAAATAAATTTTAAAAAAAATGAATTTTGAAACCACATCAAAACAAACAAAATAGAGAGAAGATGGCCTAGATTGAATAAAAATAAATGAGAAAATGGGTGTCAAGAGAAGTTTAGTGAAAAGATCACTTTTTAAGAAAAGTTTAAGTTGATAAGATTGCACTTCTGGAGAATATTTTGTGGCATGGAATCTTAGATTTTAATGAAGCAAAAAGCTGAGAAGCTTGATTTTTTTTTTTTTTTTTTTGAACTAATTTTATTTGATTGTTTTCATTTGTGCAAATCTTTTGGGATACCGGCGAATTATGGACTCTAGAAATATCAAAAAAAAGTTTAAAAACAAGAGAACGAAGAATTAAAAAAGAAAGAACAAAAAAATAAATCTAATAAGAAGTGCAAAATGAGAATTCTTTCAAAAAAAATACAAACACAATTTTCAAACTTGTGTGGGAGCCACTCTAAGACATGACCACTTCTCAACCCACGGATTTGCAATGTTCAAACAAGACTTGAATGAAAAAATCGACACTTACTTTAATGCTGGAGCAGGATAGAGCTCTGAAAACTATCAAGATTGTCGTCGTAGACTTTGATTCTTTTATGGCCATTGGATTTGAGGAGCTTGACGACGACGACTTTAACACCAAAAAGGAGGTTGCTCTAGTTCACTCAAAATTAAACCATACTTTTAAAGAAGAAATTAAAAAAGGAAAAAAAACATCAATGCTGAAGACGAAATCTAAATTTTGATCAAGTTTATACTAAATATTTATTTTAGATATTGATGTTTATGTGCTAAATAGATTTAGCCTAGCAATAATTATAGTGACATATATATTCTCCACTTATGACAACACAAAGGAATAGAAAAGGGTTGAGAGAAAGAAGAGTTTGAAATTGTCTTGATTTGTTTGAACTTCAATAAGGAGAAAGGTATATAAGTGGTTTAAGGGATAAAACAAAATGATGAATGAGATTTATTTTATTTTATTATGTTTGATCATTTTGCTCTAACAAATAAACAAAGTTGAAGAAGATGGCAATGTGTTAAGGGAATTGTATTCTCAAAGGAGGAAATATTGATCAGGACGTGTTTGGAGTATCGATTAGGTAATGATAGATGAAGGATTACGATATATACTAAGTTATTATAAACGGTGTTTGGGACACATTATTGTAACAAATAAAGGTTATAGTTTTTTTTTTTATATTTCTTAAAAATAACTTGGATTTATTTTTGAAAAATACAAATTTTGAGAAATTACTCTACATAGCAGATTTTTGGATGTCTATAGCACTTTTCCAGGTCTTACATTCTAAAAGAATTGTTCGACTTTTTTTGTGATAAACCGGTTTTGTCGTGTGACAATCAATTGACATTTTCCCGTGTCTTTAAAGGAATTAGATAAACGCACATTTGGTTCCATTATTAGTATCAATTTACATATATGAAGAAATGAACTTCAATAATTAGTACATTACTTAATTACGATAGATACTAAATTCCAATAAACTGTAAATTCTATAAAGAATAAAATTCAAGATTTAAATTTTACACAAAAATTTATAGGCTAATAAACTATTGTTTCAATAAAATTATAGAGACCAATGGTACTTTTTAACCTAATTTTCAAATAATTAATAAATTCCTTAAACTATTCTTTTACTAGCATCCTCACCATGACATCACTCATATGGCACTTTTGGTATCACACATTTCATCTCTCTTTTTTTACTTTATATTTATTATAAAAAAAATTAAAAGAAAAAAGAAAATGTGTGGCTCCACATGAATGATATCATGGTGGGGTGCTACCCGGGATGCACCCAAATTCTCCTCAATTAGATTATGAGAAAATAATAACTATAAACATTTTTTTGAGCGATAAAATTCAACGGATTATAATTTGTAATGTGCCATTAGTTTTAAATCAATAATAAAATTTAGTTAAATTTGGGTCATTAAAACTTGCGTTGTCTCAAAAGAAATAAATATGGACTATGGTTGGCAATTGTTAATGGGAATTTACCCTAGGTAGCAGATTTTGGTTGTTGAATTACATTTATAGCAGATTTTCCAAAATAATTCATTTGTAGTAGATTTTGGGGCGTTGCTTTTTTACTTTCCAATTTTGCCCTTCCCTCTTCTTTTCAACGAATTCGCTTTTCTCCATCTCTACGAGTTATCGGCTTTGCTTTTCTCCTTTTCTTTTCACGCTTCACTTTTCTTCTCTTCTTTTCACAATTTACCTCAAAATAGAGAAAGAGAAATCGTGAAGTAATTCATTGCCAATTTCGATCGGCTTCAGCTTTTATCGATAAACAAACTTGAAGACAAAACCCAGAAAAATATCGCTTAGAAGGAGAATCGTGAAGTAATTCATAGCTAATTTTGGCAATAGCATCTAAAATTTGTTCGCAATTCACCGGAAATTCGTTAATCAATTTAATGAACAACCACAGTAAAGGATTTTGGCGGAGATGAAAATTTGCTTGCAATTCATTCGTTCGCAACTTCTGATTTTGCATACTTGAATCGGAAATCCTTTACTGATTCTATCAGCTACTTAGTGATAGAATCTATCAGCTTCTTAGTGATAGAATTTATCGGCTTCTTAGTGATTGAATCTATCATTTGCTAGTGATAGAATCTATCAGCTTCTTGGTGATAGAATTTACCAGCTTCTTAGTGATAGAATCTATCATTTGATTCTATCAGCTACTTAGTGATAGAATCTATCGGCTTCTTAGTAATAGAATTAATCGACTTCTTAGTGATTGAATCTATCATTTGACTAGATAGAATCTATCGGCTTCTTAGTGATAGAATTTATTATTTGCTTCTTAGTGATAGAATTTATGAGATACGAAAATCCAACTCAACTGCCAGAAGCAAACTAATAACATAGCAAAATCAACAATGGAACTGAGTCATTGACGGCAAGAGTAACCAAGACATTTTGTTGCTTTAGTAACAAACAGTAGCCAAATGTTTGAATATAAGAAGCAATTTCATAACAGAGCAAAAGTAAACTTCTATTTGAAGTAATTGTTCAATTACAACCAAAACAGATTTTCAAAAGTAATTGTTCAAAAGTAAATGGACTAATTGTTCAAACTATACAAAGCTACAGATTTTCAATCATTCATGTTAGTAATCTTTAAATCGAAAGATGGAGCTTCCACATGTAATCTTGGTGATTGCCTAAGTGGTGGGGACTTGAGTGATAACTCCTGAGACTTCTTCGTTGGAAAAGTCTTCTCTAAATAGTCTATAGCTTGAATTGCTGCTTGAATTGCTTCTTTCCTTTTTTATTTGCTTTTTGAATTTTGGCCATCCTGTTTTATGTTATCAATAACATCAAATCTATTGTATAGGTTAATTTTGGATGACTTTTTCCAATCTTTCCTTGGAACTATGAACTTCATCTTTTCCTGTTGAAACAATATCAATCATTTAGTATTCTATCATTTTAAAGAATTATCAAATTGATTGAAGTTATTTAGTACTTACTTTTGTTTGTTTCATCTTCTAAGACTGTTCACCCTTCACTAATTTTCTTTTTTCCATCAGTTTGACACTAAACTAATCAAATTCCCGATTTATTGAAAAACAGTAAGTACATCAATACCAATATAACTCATTTTAAAGAAGACACTAGAATGCTTTTACCTAGGTGATAAAAGGTTTATGCATGTGTGATAGAAGGTTTATGCCTAAGTGATAGAAGGTTAATGCATGTGTGATAGAAGGTCTGTGAATGTGTGATAGAAACTTTATGCCTAGGTGATAGAAAGTTTAAGCCTAAGTGATAGAAGGCTTCTGCCTAGGTGATAGAAGATTTAAGCCTAAGTGATAGGAGACTTCTACCTAGGAGATAAAATGTTTATGCATGTGTGATAGAAGGTTTATACCTAGGTGATAGAAGGTTTAAGCCTAAGTGATAGAAGGCTTATGCCTAGGTGATAGATGGTTTATACGTGTGTGATAGAAGGTTTATGCCTAGGTGATAGAAGGCTTAAGCCTAAGTGATAGAAGGTTTAAGCCTAAGTCATACATCTATTTTTTACTACGATAGAATGAAACCCAAACAACATATTAAAGTACAGAATCCATTAAATGGAGAAACAGAGACTTCTCAAATCCACATTCAACTCGCACTATCATGGTCATCGAAGAATCATGATCACTTTGTTGAATTCATGTCAATAAACGAGTGGCTTAATCAGTATAATCCACGAAATTGTAATAAACATCGAGTAAATTAATACAGAGTCACCATACAGTAAACCTAATGTCGAACAAAAATAACAATTCTAATGAATTTACTATCAAAACAAAAGCTAGAACAGCAGTTAATTCCAAGTTTACCTTCAGAACCTTGAGCTTAATGCTTCCGTAAACCAAACTAAAGGTGAAGGCTGAAGCACGGGCCACCTATGTAATTCAATCCCAATTAGAATCTAAAATCAATAAATAATCCATTTGAGCCAATCAAAATTTTCAATCGTAGATATCCATTCGCACAAATTACAATGCGATTGAGAATTATGAAGTGATGAATCGATATACGCATTTAAACTAGATTCAAAACCTTAAAAGTTGGATACATAACATGGACAAAAAAACCTCGACAGATTCAGAGATGAAAACTGACCGGAGATCGGGGAGTGTGAGAACTCACGCGATCAGAGAATGAAAGGATAAGGTGAGAAAAGAAAGAGTGATGAAAGGAGAAGGCGATCACCAATTTGTGGATTTGTGGATTTGGAAGTGGGTGATAGAAAAAATTTGTGTTTGTGATTGAAGGAATTCGTGAAATGGGTTTTTTAGCCGTGGGCTATTTAGTCAAATAAAAAAGAATGGGCCATGGGCTGTTTAGTCATTTCACTGGGCCCGTTTGAAATTTCTGCTAAAAAAGAATTACTTTTGAAAATCTGCTATTCATAGAAATATTTTGCTCTATTTTGCTATACATGTAAAAGCCCCATTGTTAATTGGGGCAAAATCAATTTATACCCAAATTCAATTAGTTAGCTCAAATAAATAAAAACTCAAATTTAAATGGCTAGATTCTTGAGCTAATGAAGTTCTAGAGTTCAAAGTCTACTAAGACTCATACTCACTATATAGTGCTCTCTAAAAATAAATAAATAAGCTCACCTTCATTTAAAAATTTGAGAAATTAGAAATTACAAAGGAAACTTTTAAAAGAAATCACAAAAATAAGAAGCTCTCCAAAATTTTAAAGATCAAACATGCATTCAAAACCTCAAAAGTATTACAAGGTTAAGCGACTTCAGAACCAAGGAATTCAAACACGAAAAAACAAGCATTGTATATAACATCACATGACTTTTCTTAATTTTATTATTGTCATAGTTAAGTTTAATTGTTGGTTGGGCCACACTCATTCTTTCACTGCCTGCTTAGCGTTTCATCATTTGTGTCAAACGAATTAGTCTGTTTGGCTAATTACAATTAAAAATGTAGAGACTAAAATTGAGCCATCTTTAAAGTTAAGCGACTACAATTAAACATTTGAAAATATTAAGTTGGAACAACCATAAAAATCCAATGACCAAAATGACATTTAAACCAATAATTAGTTTGGAAGATAAATCTAATATATTTAATTTAAGTTTACAAAAGTACTAAAACATTTTTAAGAAGTTCAATAACCAAACGAAAAAAAAACACTTTTTCTTAAAGAGAACAAAATCTACAACATACTGCTATTTAGTATCGAAGAGTGATGTAAACACTTTTTTTTTTTTTTTTTTTGATATAAAGTGATGTAAATGCTTTACTTCATACATAAAACAAATAAAAGATTTTATTATCGACTTAAAGAACTAAGAAAAATATAAGTTCAATGCTTATGCAAATTTGGAGTGTTTTTATTTCTTTTTTCTGTTGAGGAAATTTGGCAGGGGTGTAATTATGGATGATAATGATATAGCTAGGTAATTTGGTGACATTAATAATGAACTTTAAAAGTATAACAGGATTTGTTTGCAATATTTTTTTTGTATCAATAGGTGCGCATGTTTATCTTTTGAATTATTACCTGATTACCACTTCGCTTTTTTATTTTAATATTTACACATAATAATCTCCACATACAATTTATTGATTTCCATCATTCATAAATTAAGAAAAAAAAAAAAAAAGAAGACACCTTGAATTGCCTCCTCAATATATCAGTTATACAAAAGTATATATTTTACGCTGGGTTAGAAAACTGTTTAACTTTTGTATTTTGTTTTTGAAATTCAAATATATTTTAACTTAAAAACTTTATAAATAGTTGCTCAGCGGCGGTATTAGTGTACAACTATCGAAGATCTTTGGTTCGAATTCCCTCCCCTAATTATTATAGAATTAAAAAAAAAAACAAAACCTTTATAAATAATTTTATCTTTCTTATCGAAGTATTTGAATTCTAACCAAATTTTAAAAATCAAAACAAAAATTTGAAAGCTAGTCCTCTTTATTTTTAAATTTTAATTTAGTTTTTAAAAATATGAATAAGAAAATTAGTAAATTGAAATGATTGTGCACAATTAATTTTCAAAAAGCAAAAAAAAAAAAAAAAAAAAAAAAAAGAATTCTCAAACGTAATT
>JBBMKA010072965.1:0-15499 GCA_037833695.1 Sechiopsis laciniata | reverse complement strand
TTAAAACCAAGTGATCCAATGCTATTCTAAAAAACCGAACCGATCCATTGGATCGGTTCGGTTCGGTTTAGTCGGTTCGGTTTTTTTTCTTTCACCCCTAGTTAAAATACTATTTTAGTCCCTAGACTTTCATCATTGTTCTATTTTGGTCATTTGACTTTCAAATATTCAATTTTAGTCCTTCGACTTTTTCATTTGTCTAATTTTAGTCCTTCAACTTTTATATTTGTTTAATTTTAATCCTTCAACTTTTATATTTGTTCAATTTCAGTCCCTTAACTTTCAAATGTTTAATTTTAATCATTCAACTTTGTAAAAAGTTTAAAAATAGTCCCTAATTAAGTTAAAAATGAAAAAAAAAAAAATCATGTTCTTCTTCTTCTTCACCGATACTCTATTTTTTTTCTCTCTCTCTCTAAAATACTGGATGAAAGGCCTAGAGGGAAGAAGAAGGCCAAAGAAACCATGGCAAGTGAGCTTTCCTTCTTTAAACAACATTAATACCTTAAGCTCCATTTTCTTAATTAAAGCTCTTCTTCCTTCTCTCTTTTTTCCATTTCCATTTCCATTTCTTCTTCCTTCTCTCTCTGCTCTTCTCTGCAACTTTTTTTTTTTCTTACATTTCTCATCTCTAACAAACCAATTTCTCTCTGATTCTTTACCCTCACTTTCTTTATTCCTCTGTAGTTTTACATTCTCTTTTAATGACTTTTGTTCTCTGCATTTCTCTTCTTTTTCTGTTCCTTCTCCATTTTAATCTTTTGTTTACTACTTTTTACTTCTCTCTTTCTCTCACTTTCTGTTTTCCTTGCATTTTCTGTGTTTTTTTTTCTCACTTAACCCCTTCCATTTGATTTGTTTAAATTTCACATTTAATTAAGAAAATGAAGCTTAAGGTATTAATGTTGTTTAAAGAAGAAAAGCTCACTTGCCATGGTTTCTTTGGCCTTCTTCTTCGCCTCTAGCCTTTTCATCCAGTATTTTAGAGAGAGAGAGAAAAAAAACCGAGTGCAGGTAAAGAAGAAGAAGAAAATGATTTTTTTTTTTACTTTTTTTAATCATTAACTTAATTAGGGACCATTTTTAAATTTTTTAGAAAGTTGATGGATGAAAATTAAACATTTGAAAGTTAAAGGACTGAGATTGAACAAATATAAAAGTTAAGTGACTAAAATTGGACAAATATAAAAGTTGAGGGACTAAAACTGGACATTTGAAAGTCAAAGGACCAAAATGGAACAATGATGAAAGTCTAGGAACCAAAATGATATTTTAATCATATTACAAACATGCTCATATTGAACCACTTGGACCTATGTTTACATATTTCTCGAAAATGATAATAAATTGTCAATTCTAAACAAATTACAAACGTTACGTCATATTTGAATATAACCTAAAAATAATGCTCACTTATGTATTTTAACATGAATCAAATTCTATTTGATTTAAAACTCAAAAGAAAAAAAAAAGAGAGTAAAGAAAAATAGAATACATACCATATTAAACGACATAAGCGTATATTAATATTTAGATCATATTTAGACATAACCTAAATATTTTTTATAAAAAATATTTAGCCTCATAATTATAAATATGATTTAACACAGTAATATTTCTAATATTGTATTATTAATAATAACTATGATTATAATTATTTTGTAATCTGATTAATTAAATTTCTCAATATTAATTAATGTCGCGCCCATTTGGCCTGTCTGACTATGGTCCACGAAAAAGCCGAAAAAATAATTATAGTTTACATCTTTCCGCACTGTGCCTGCTGTTAGGCAAAATGTTTACTGTATTTAATTATTGCGCTACCACTAAAACTATTTGATTATTGGTGCACGAGTTTGTTGGGAAAATTAAATGATAACTCACCGAAGTTGTATTTTAGTTACCAAAAAATTAATAACAATATAATGTACTAGTCTGTCACCTAGTTTAGTTACCTGTTTCCTAGGGATGCATGAAGCTTAATAATAACATCTTCTTCATCGGTCGTGATATTTCCTAGCTTTAAATCCGACCTCAAGTAATTGATCCATCGAAGCCGACAACTCTTTCCACATCGGAGAAGCCCTATTAAGAATGGTTAAGATAACGGGTCAAAATCACGGATAAAGTAAAAAAAAAATTAAAAAATTAAAAACTATTTGAAAAGTGTGTGCTTATCCCTTAATCAAAAACTACTTAATAAATGCTTAGAATCTTACATTAAAGATGGAAAATCAAACCATATTAAATAAGTTGCATGAACTATCTTCATTAGGAGTAATTGCGGTTCCATTTTTTGTTGGTTTTATACCAAACCGACGACCGAACCAATATCTTCAGTTTTCTAAAAATGGATCCGATCCAATGTCCAATAAAATATAGAAATAATGGTTCGACTTTCAATTGATTCAGTTCAATTTTGGATCCGATCTAATGTCCAATATTTTTTAATATATCAAAAACAACATTTCTAACTAAAAAAAACTTCTCTAATTTTTTTAACAAATTTGGTCCCTATATCTAATTTTCTTTCATAAAATTAATTTTAAATAGATAATGACAAAATAATATAAAAAAGTCAAGTTTGAGAAAGTTATTAAGAAAGTATATTGACATTCGAAAAATAAAAAAAACATTAAGTTGATGTTCGAGACTATAAAAAATTTTGTAAATAATGGAATAAATATGACTTTATATAATTTATTGATAATATATATATATTTTGTTTTGCATCGATTTTTATTAGTTATTTAATACTAAAATTGAAACCGATCCAATATTTTCAGTATTTTCAAATTACAAACTGATATGTCCAATTGTCGGTTTTGCTTTGCACCCCTAGTCTTGATGACTATATCTCACATGGATATTCACGTCAATAAAATCAAAATACAAATATGAGATATTTTGTAAAAAAAAAAATCTTCATTTTTGGTGAAATTAAAAGATATTTTAAAAATCGGGTTATAAGTGGTACTGGACTCAAACCTGCATTTAGAGGGATGGATCTCCAAGAGCCTTCACCGTTAGCGAGAATGTACTTCTTCAGCCGGTTATCTTCGTCCGCCGTCCACCGCCCCTTTTTGAGGCCAACCTTATCACAGCAGGGCCTTCTCCCCATCGTCGCCGCCGCCGGAGTTCAAAACTGCATCGTTTCACGTGGTGTGAGTTAATAATTAACTCGGCTTTCTTGTCCAAGGTCTCATTCAGCAAAAAGGGGGCGTATTTATTTATAGCAAAGATGCTAGAGAGAAAGAGAGTGATGTGGCAGAAGAGGTGGCATTTAAAGTTGGGAAACTGGATGTATGGAGGATGATGAGGCCACGACAGCAGAGTAAAATAGGCGCCCTCGTGGCAAATCGAGGGTCGAGAGATGGATGACGGGGCTTGGTTTATTCCACGTTGGCACTTGTACGTAACTTGTTTAACCATCGTACATGTCCATTTGCTAGCTTTTAATTCCCTTCATCTAACTATTGCTTTTTCAGTCCCACCACATTTATTACACCCCTCCCATAATTCTCTCTATGTATTATTCAAGTTCTTTTCTTTTTTTGTTTTTTAGTATTGGTGAACTGTTTTCAAGTAGCACAAATGTAATAAATTGATTTGTAAATATCTAAGTTACTCTCTCCTAATATATTTTATCTCTTATATTACATTTATAACGCAATTTTTAAAATAATTCATTTATAGTACATGATTTTTTTATCTGTGATAAAACTCTCTATCATTCATTGAATTCTATAGGTGATAGAATTCATTTGAATTTTCTACTACAAATAAATTAGTTTTGATTTTATGCTATAAATTGAAATATTTTACCCTTTTTTATTATACATACAAAATTTCCTTAAATTTATAGTTTTTTTATTCTACAAGATTATCTTGATTATTAGGCAACTTATAATGTTATGGAAATAAGGATTTGGATTGTGATTGTATCTAAAACTTTACACTTCAGTTTTGAAAATAAAATCGAATGGGTCAGTGACGCGATTGATTATCTGATTTGGTGTTAATCCATTTCCATTCTACGGTTACTGTTCGATCCCTAGAATCGGTATCTATAATCCTCTTCTCCCAATTGTACTAAAAAACAAAAACCAAAACAATAAATTCTAACCACCTATGCATATAGCATTGTGATCAAACGGAGTTACGTAACATCATGTACAACCTTTTAATTAAAAAATATATATATATATATATATTAAATTTTTTATTTCAAAAAAAAAGAAAACAAAAAAAGAATATTATTATTATTATTTTTTGAAGTGTATATGAATCATTGAAGCTGCTATACTTCTTTTAACCAAATCATAATAGCATTTACATTTGATTTTTGGTAAAGTGTAATGGATGAACTATTTTAACAAAATAATTATAAATATAATTAAATTTTAAAATATTTATATATATAGTGATTAATATATTTCAATAGAGTAATACTATTACTTATTGATACTGTATCATGTATTAGTAATACAATATTATTATGAATACTACCACTCTAGTCGCTATTTTTTTTTTAAATTAACTTTATTTATAATTGTTTTTTTGAATTCGACTAATATGTAAGTTTTCTTTGACTTTTTCACAATATACAGAGAGACGTGGTTGAGTTATACAAATTTTGGCAGTTTATGTACACTTGATTACTTGTGAATTTGCAACTTTATTTAAGTATGAATTGAGGGAGAATTTTTTATTTTTTTATTTTTTTGAAAATAATTGAAGGAAGAGATTACAAATCCTATCAGTACTATCAAATAAATAAGGGTCATTAATCAATTTTCATAAACAACCACGTGACCGTTACTTAAATGATTTCAATTACTATAGAGAAATGTCAAAAGATGGAATTGATTTTATTTCAACTTAGCAGTTAGTTGTCAACAAAATTTAAAGTTGCACCATGCCGATGTTGATATTTTTAAAGTTGATATTGGGGTGATTTCAGTTTGGTTTTTGTCAGTTTTGTGTCAAACCGACAATCGAACTGATATCTTCGGTTTTTTAAAAATAGATCCGATCCAATGTCCAATCATTTTTAATATATAAAAAACAACATTTCTAACTAAAAAAAACTTCTCTAATTTTCTTTAACAAGTTTGGTCCCTGCATCTAATTTTCTTTCATAAAATTAGTTTTAAATAGATAATGACAAAATAATATGAAAAAATTAAAGTTTGCGAAAGTTACTTAGAAAATATATTGACATTTGAAAGATAAAAAAACATTAGGTTGATATTCAAAATTATAGAAAATCTTCTAAATAATGGAATAAATATGACTTTATAAGATTTATTGATAATATATATATTTTGGTTTGGATCGATTTTATTGGTTTTTTAAAACGAAAAACTGGAACCGATCCAATATTTTCAGTCTTTTCAAATTACAAACCGATATGTCCAACATTGTGCTAAAAAACCGATCTGATCCATTGGATTGGATTGGTTCGGTTCGATTTTTCGATTTTGTCTTGCATCTCTAATTTCGAGTATTAGTAGTAAATGAGAATATATTTCAAAGAAAATTAAGAAAATGATTATACTCAAATTCTTTTAATTACCCAAAAAAAAAGACGACTATATTGAATTTGGAAACGAGAGAAAATTATTCTTCAAAAAACATACCTTTAAAATTAATTTAATGCACAGCCTATTTAATCATGAATTAATTTAGACAACTAAATTAATAACTCTTTTTTTTGTTCATTTTTTTTTTTTTTTTTTTTTTTTCGTTTTTTTTTTTATATTTATTCTTCATATTCTTTCTGTTTAAATTAAAATTAGATTTTAATTGTTTTTTTTTTGGGCACTCAATTAGATTTTAATTGTTGGTGGAAAAAGAAAGCTATTTATTGTTATTTTCCCCCCGTTTTCACTCGCAAGAAAGATTAAAAATGTATACTAAAATTTACTGTAAAAAAAAAAAAAAAAAAAAAAAAAAAAAAAAAACTGTATGCTAAAATTAGGAGACTTTAAGTTTAAAATTATGTTAAACGATTAATATATATATGAAATACAATAGCACAAAATTAAACAATTAATATGAAATGCAATAAAACAAAATTAACCTTTCTTCTCTTTTTTCTTTTTTTTTTAGTAAACATGTTTTAATTCTAAAAAAAAACAAGTTTTTAATAACTTTTATTAAATATTTGTTTAAAGGGCAAAAGAAAAAATAAGTATAAATTGAAATTTTGTATTAACAACTTGAGGAGGTGTTTGGATGAAGTTTTGATGAAGAGTTATTTTGAGTAGTTAAAAATTGAGAGTTATAGTAAAAAATTTGTTTGGATGTATTTTTTTTTTTTTTTTCTTTTTTTTTTTTTGTAAATGAGTTAGAATGAAATCCTTATTTGGATATAAATTTAAAATGAGTAGTTAAAAAATAATGATTAAAAATGAGTTTTTTTTTTTGAAACAAGATAACCACGTCCGTCCCTAGGTCAGACACTCCTTGGGGACAACATGAGTTATTTTGATTGATTAAAAATAAGTGGTTTGGAAATAAGGAGATATATTGAGTAGTTTTAAATGAATGATTAGAAATCAGTGGTTAGAAATGATGATTTATTGTTAATAGTAAAAATGAGAAGTTATTTTGAGTCATTACAAAAAAAAATTGTTTTGATGTAGTTTTTCGAGAAAGAATTAATAAATCTTCAATCTAAATCCTCCTTAAATATGACAAACAAACACCCCTTCAAGATTGGAGACTAATTCCTCTATCCTACATATTGTCAAAAACAAAAGTTCAAAAATATTATTTTAATTTTTATATTTTGAGTTTTGTTGAGCATTCAAATGTTCAATTTAGTCTTGTCTACTGAAAAAATTTAAAATTAGTTTTTATGTTAATTTTAAAATTAGTATTAATTAAAATTGATTTAATAATGTTAATAACTTTAATAAAAAAAAAATATTTAAAAAAAAATAATGAACAAACTTACCTCAATAACCGATTTAGCTTTCTTTTTTTTTTTTTAGTTCATAAATTGAAATTAACAATCGAAGGTAATTAACTCTTCATAGCAATTTTTGAACCTTGTATTTTAATTATAGCATACTTGTTAAAATATTTCATTAATAGCACAGTTTGGTTGCATTCGTTTAAAACTCCAATTCTACCCCTTTGCCTCTCCTCCGTTGCTTCTCCTTCTTCTTCAAGGTAGAATTCATCAATATTTAGCTCTTTTTTTTTAATTTTTTTAATTTTTAATTTTTTATTTCCAAAAGTTCCGTGAAAGCCTTCCCCTTTCTAAATAAAAACAAGTTACAATTTCTTTTTCTTTTTTTCTTTTTCCTTTTTCTTACTCGTCTCGCTTCGTTTCATGTTTTTCTATAGATTTTCAACTTTCATAAACTTCTAAATACTATACGAATAAATTGACATTTTGTACTAACAACCTCAGGAGGTGTTTGGATGAAGTTTTGATAATAAATTATTTTGAATAGTTAAAAATTGATAGTTATTGCAAAAAATTCGTTTGGATGTGAGTTTTTTTTGTAGAGAAATTAGAGTGAAAACCTTGTTTGAATGTAGATTTAAAATGAGTAGTTAAAAAATAACAATTAAAAATGAGTTATTTTGATTGATTAGAAATGAGTGGTTTGAAAATGAGAAATTATATTGAGTAGTTAAAAATGAATGATTAAAAATAAGTGATTAAAAATGATGAGTTATTTTTAATAATAAAAATGAGGAGTTATTTTGAATAATTATGAAAAAACTTGTCTAGATATAATTTAAAGAAAAAGAATTAATAAATTTTTTATCTAAATCCTCATTCAATATAGTAAACAAACAGCCCTCAAAATTGGAGACTTGATTCCAATATCCTACCTATTGTCAAAAACAAAAGTCCAAAAATATTATTTTAAGTTTTATATTTTGATTTTTGTTCAAATTTGGTATGAACATTGAAATGTTCATTTTAGTCTTTCTACTAAAAAAAAGTTTAAAATTAGTTTTTAAGTTAATTTTAAAAATAATATTAATTAAAATTAGTTTAATAATGTTAATAATTTTAATACAAACAAAAAGAAACATATTTTAAAAGAATAATCAACAAACTTCCCTCAATGATCGATTTAATTTTTTTTTTTTTGAAAGTTCGTAAACTGAAATTAACAAACCAAGGTAATTTACTTTCCATAGCAATTATTGGACCTTGTATTTTAATTATAGCATTTTTGTTAAAATATTTTATTTATAGCACAATTTAGTTACACTTGTTTAAAACTCCAATTTTACCCTTCTTCCTCCCCTCCACGGCTTCCCCTTCTTCTTCAAGGTGGAATTTCACTAATATTTAATTCTTTCTCTTTCTATATTCCAAAAGTTCAGTGAAAGACTTCCCCTTTCTAAATAAAAACAAGTTATAATTTCCTATTTTTTTTCCCTTTTTCCTTTTTCCTTTTTCTTACTCGCCTCGCTTTGTGTATTTTTATCTTCTTTCATGTTTTTCTATAGATTTTCAATTTTCATAAACTTTCAAATACTATACTTTTAAATTATTAATAATTATTATTAGAAGAAAAAAATATACATTCTACTCCATTTTTTAAATCTCGCCTAGACTTAGACTTCAATTAATTATGACAACCAAATCTTCACTATTGTTGAACATTGGAACCAATTGAATTTCACAAATTAATTGCAGGAGCAAGTGATCGAAACGAGGAGGGGTTGATTGGAGAGGAGCAGAAAAATGACATTGGAAATCTGCTGATTGACGACTATAATCGAACTGATTAAAGACTATCTGAGAACTGATTGAATCTATCAGCGAACTGATTGAAGGTTATCAACCGAAAATTGATTGAAGGCTACTAACTACAACTGATTGAAGGCAATCACTTGAAAATTGATTGAAGGCTATCACCTAAAATTAATTGAAGGCTATCACCTAAAATTGGTTGAAGGCTATTAGTTGAAAATTGATTGAAGGCTATCGGTTGAAAATTGATTGAAGGCTATTAGGTGAAATTGATTGAAGACAATCAACTAATAATTGATTGAAAGCTATTAGCTAAAACTAATCGAAAGCTATCAATTAAAAATTGATTAAAGGACATTTTAGTCATTTTACAAGGATTGTCCCATTTTTGCTATGTCCAAAATATTTTCAAAAAAGTATTATTGATGATATTTTTTTAATATTTTTGGTAAACATGTAAAATCCCCTATTTTATATTTTAAAATAGTATCAGAGAGGTCTATTTATTGTTATTTTTATTAAAGGTCTATTTATAAAAATAATAATTTAATAATACAAACTTCCACGACTCAGTTCATCTCCTCGAATCCACTCCATTGATGAATCTCAAAGCCTTAATCTCGTTAAATTGAAGTGCAATTTAATTTGTTTGTTTATATGACGGGTTTCTTGGTGAAGATGGTTAAATCGAGAAGAATTCAAAATTTGGTTGAAGCCCGCAACCGTGTATGTGATAGAAGCTAAAACAAAAAATTAATTGAAGCCCAAAACAACTCATTCAATCATTAAGAAATTTAAAGATTCAATCATTAGGAAACTTATAGATTCAATTACTAGCAAATTGATACATTCAATCATTTGAAAACTGATAGAGTCAATCGCTAGTAAACTGATAGATTCAATCACTATTAAACTGACAGATTTAATCACTAAGTAAATTGATAGAACTAATCACTAGAAAACTGATAGAGTCAATCACTAGCAAACTGATAGATTTAATCGCTAGCAAATTGATAGATTCAAACCCTAGAGAAACTGATAGAGTCAATCACTAGGAAACTTAGCAAATTGATAGATTTAATCACTAGAAAATTGATAGATTCAATCACTATAAAGCTGATAGATTCAATCACTAGCAAACGGATAGATTCAATCACTAACAAATTGATTGAAGTGGGCTTTTGGACTTTTTTAGCCTCCATTTCTTTCCTTTTTTTATGCCCAAATAAATTAATTTGAAAATTATGCCGTACATGTAGTTACTTTGGTTTTTATTATTATACCTGCGAAATCCCGTGAAACAAAACTCAAAATTGAAAACTGAAAATTATATTTTAACTAAAAAACAATTCTTATATTTAGTTATAAAAGTAAATAGTTGACGTTGAAACATTAGATGAAAATTTAATTTTATAATATTTGACGTTTAGTTAAAGTTGTTATGAGATGGGTTCTTCTTGGATTGTGTTAGTCATATTAATTTTAAATATTCTGGTGGTAGCGGATGAACGTGTGAAAATGAATTATCTGTGCTTTTTCATGTAATATGCTGGAACGTATGGTCTGATAGGAACAAAATGGAGAGAAATGTCTCAAGGGTCTCGACAGAAGTGGCGGCTCAATGGATTACTCAATATGTAAAGGAGGCATGCTTGGGGGCATCCATTCCTTATAAGAAGTCCAAAACTTACAAAGTTGTGTGGAAGAATTGTTTGAAAGTGATCATCAACAGCTCGTTTAAATTGTTAAAAATCTATCACATCTCCTTTCGACACACGAGTTATCTTATGCTTCTAATTGTGGTGTTAGTGAAGAGTGGTCAATTGATCCTCCATTTTGGTCGATCGCTCTCCCTTGTCTCGAGATCTCTGTTCTTATAGCCCATCAACATGACTATTTAATTAATACAACTTTTGTTAGTTGTTTATGTAATAAATAATAATTTTATTGATTATACTTTCATCATCATCATCATCATCATGCTTCAATTCACTTTACAATAAATCTTACATATTTATAAAGAACAACATAACTCTACACCTTCTAAAATCAATCAGGAATTATATCAACGCTTGAGAGATATGTAGCCACAACTACTTACCTTTTAGCCCACTACAATATGTCAAAAGTATTTCTCCGCCAAGCTTGCAGCACCTAAGTAAATTTAATAAAAAAACTCAACTACTTGACTAAGCTTACTCTAAGTCAAAATTGACAAAACAATCTTAATTGTACCAAAAACTTATAACCCAACTATCAAATGGTCAAAAACTCATCGCCCTTCATGTGCTACCATCATCGCTTGTCGCTGGAGAAACTAGAGGCGAGCCGGTGCTCAATGCCACACAAAGAAAGAACAAACAGAAGATTCGTGGAGGTGGGTGTGTTCCATTGTAAAACCTCATTTTTATTGTGTGGCGCCACACAATAAAAATGAGCTTTAAATCTTTATTTATTTACTTTTATTTTTAAAACAAACTAAGCTTTACACTTTCCATAAGTCTTTATTTAAATTGTGATCAATGAAGTAAATTTGATATTTATGTGTATTGTGATATTATCTTAGAATTATTTTTTTTAATGTACCTACTTGGAATTGAACTTCAAACCAAATAACTAACTGAAATTCAGTTCATCTACTTAACCATCCACTACTAGAAAAACAACCTACCATGACACCCTTTAAATTTCAATTTTGAAAAAATGAGGAAAAAAAGTGTCATAATAAAAGGTAAGGAGACTTTTTTTGTAAAATGATGGTAAACTGGCAATTTTTTGCTATTTGTGATTAAATTTTAGAGTCATACAAAATAACACCATATAAAGGTCATGGGTTCGAGCTAGGCATAACGTTATTGTTTTATAAATATTTATGTATTTTAAATAGTTATTAAAAAGTTCAAAAAAAAAAAAATCGACAAAACCTATCTCGTGAGCAAAGTCATTCGCCTCTTCATACGAAACCCTCATCGAACGAAACCCTCGCTCCTTTCTTCTTCATGACCAACATCAGAAAATCAAATTCGTTGTTGCTGGTTTTATTTCATACTAGAATGCTTACCAGAGCTTGCTGTTTCTATAGAAATCGAAGCCGTCGTCGCTAGTTTTCGTTGAACGCCGACAAGAGGTTGAAGCTTCCATGAAAATCGAAGCCGTTGCCACTTGAAGTCGTTGTCGTTGTCATTGTTTTCATTCAGACCAAAACGCACCAAGTCATTAGCCTTGAAAAGCTTTGGTTTTTCTACATTTTCCTTAGACCCCTAATTTCAATTTCCCCTTATTATTAGGTTAGTTTTTTTAACTCTGTTTTTTGACGAATTAAGTTTCTAATAGATGGGATTCCTGTTGTTTTGATCAATTTATGATTGTTGGGTTTTTTCAGAACTTGCTGTCCTAATAGATAAATTATGAAATAGTGAAGTAGTTTTTATATTATGATAAGTGATTTCCAATTTCCATGTAAGCTGAAGATAGAGATTTTGTTTTTGGGTTTTGGAATTTTAGTTTATGTAAAATTGAGAAATCAAAGGCAAAGTTCGAAAGCTGAAAGGAATGTGGAGAGTAAAAATGTAAAGAGCCATTGTGCTCCAAGCAGTAACATTATCCAAAGGGGAATCCCTTGGCAGAGAAGAAAAAACCTAAAAATAAAAAAATACAAAATTGGAGTTCGACTTAGGAATGAGAAGCAACACCAGATATACAAAATTGAACACACACACACACAATGTATGGAAGGTGAAAAATAGAGCATTTCAATAAGAATTTCTCGACATTCAGAGATACCCAAAAGAAAAGAAGAAACACAAATAAAATGTTTGAATTCACCTGATAAGAAGATTGATGGGTAGTTTGGTTCTTGTTGCAGAAGCACTTCAAGGAAACTTTACAATCGAATTTGCATATCCAAAGAATATGGGGAATGGGGCGTAGTAGTAATTTCCAATCAATTTTATCGAACAAGAAATATTCCCGCTTGACGATAAGGCTGCTATTGTATCGATAATATCATTGCTTTTTCCTTTGCCTGAGCCATCACTATTTTACGTACTTGGACAAATTGGACCTCTTTAGATCTTATTTTACAATATGTTTGATATTTGGTAAGCTTTTTTTTTGAAATCATTGGTATTTGGTAAGCTTATATATGGCATCAGTTGGGTTTGGGAGATTTTTGGGACCCACTAAAATTTTTAGGTTGGTTATCAATCCATTCAATCCTATACATTAAAATAATACAATCCTGTTAACAAAATTGTAATACAATCAAAACCAATTCATACATTTTTTTAAGGTTGTATTGAATTACCGAATGACATGGAAGTTTGATGGTTCAAAGGTTGTACTCAGTTTTAGATTGTTCCTTTGGATTCAAGCTCATATCCCACTAGGTACATTCAAAAAAAAAAAGTTATGAAGAATAGGAAAATGAAGGGGATCATTGAAATAAAAGAAATCAAAAGGTGCCCAGGTTTCGTTGAAGGGGGTTTCAAGCTCAACACCTCATTTCGAATACAATAATATTTTTCTATGGTGCCCTAAGAATTTGCAAAGAAGAAAACAAAAAGGAAACTAAATCAAAATACAAATTAAACAGATAAAATAGTCGAATCAAATCAAATAAACAAACCAAAAGAAAAATAGAGATAAAGAACAAACAATACCAAAAAAGTCACAAGGGCAGATAATCCAATAGCAATTTCACTGAAATAAAACTAGACTATAAAGACTGCAAATGTATGGCTTGTGAGAAGTAAATTAATGAAAGCAAAGAATTGAGAGAGATTGTAAAAGACAAACCATAAAATGAGTGAGTTGGAGAGACGGGCATGGAGATACTATGAGCAGAGTTGCTTTCTCTTGTGGGAGTGAAAAAATGGGAAAAATAAAAGTTACACGCGCCAACGTAATTTTAAGAACATAACTATGCTATTATAAAATATTTAGTTTCGTACATGAACAGTAACCTTGTGCATATTTTGTATAGCATTTTTACTAAAATGCTATACGCAAAAGCTATAGAAAGTGATATTTGTTGTAGTGGTCATTCATGAGAGGCATAGGAATTAGACTAAAGAAAGCGAAAGAACGATAGACGAATTGTTTTTATTGACTGAAAACTAAAAAATTGCTTTGTATTCTTCTTTTCCTTTTCTCCAGTTGTTCCATTTGTTCAATATTAATAAATGCTACTTTAATCACTTTATCTCTTTGGCATTTGGTATAATTCCATTTCTTGTTATTTCTTTTTCTCTTAAAACATTGAGGCAGCTCCCTCTTAAAAAAAAAAAAAAAAAAAAAAAAAAAAAAAAAAACTTCAAATTTGCAAGTTCGTAGAAGTTAAGCAACAATTAATGAAATTTTAAAATTTTAAAGAATGTTGTCAATCAAAAGGAGAAAATTTTAAAGAATGTTGTTCATTGTACTTTTAATAAAACTTAAAATTGGTCTATATTATCTTTATTTGATTGTAAATATGTTGGGTAACAAGTTTAACTTCCTTTTTCATTATCTTTTCCTTTTCCACTCAAAGTATGCATTCTAATGCGATATCTTGAAGTTTATATTTTCATCTCCATGATATGTTCTTATCTTATTCTAGTTTCTAATTTTTTTTTTTTTTTAATAATTGGAAATAGTTCTAATAGTGATACACTAAGACTGTTTGCATCAAAACGTTTTGGAAAGTTTAACCAATAGATAATGAATAGAGTAGTTAATCTATCTTATAAATACTAGGAGGCCTCCTCACTTGTATGGTTCTCAACATGTTCTGAGATGGTGTCAAAGGAAAGTTTAGTTTCGTTCATGATCATCGAATTGTTTGTTTTTTCTTGCAATTTAGTCCTCGATATGACGGGTCGGATTTGCTTCGAATTCTGGCCAGATTTTTCCTTTGACGCCTGGGTCTAGGGTTTTACAAACTCCACTTTCTGACGAAACCATCTAGAGGAGTCTTAAAGATTCTAGGTTCAATTAAGATTCAATTAAACACAGGGATAAAGCTGCGCTTATTTCTTATATCGCTAAACTCGAAGCTGAGGTTTGTCTTCTTTTTTAACTTAAAAGTCTGTTCGATTATATTAAAAAATTTTAGATAAAATCTTAAGTGTAATGGTGGACGGAAGCTTACAGCTAGAATTTGAGATTAGGAGCTGAAATCGACCAAATTTGTTTATTCTTTGAGGGGATAATAGTAATACGCAGTTTTTTGTTCAATTTGATAAGGTACTTGATTGAATTAATAATTTATTCCTTGTAATTCTGGTAATGCACTTGGATACATAGCGGCTGAATCACTTCCGTTAATTCTAACTGTATTGAAACAAATGATCCATTTTCTTTTTAATATTTAGAAGCAAAAGTGAAACCTGTTTGGAAAACAAAAGTATAGAAACAAAAGTGAAACCAAGAAAATACCAAAAGGTTAGGTGAACTAGTACAAATTTGTGACTCCTGTTTTGTTTTCTTTTCAAGAGCAAATCTAGGATGATGTGAAAAAATTTATAATGTCACTTTAACATTGTGCCTGCATTTGAAATTTTAGAGCTCAAAAGTATGAATTTGATGCAAGATCCCTAAAAAGTCACTTTGGTCACTTTATACACAAATTTAATAATGTCCTGAATCTATTTTTTTGAAATCTTTCTTAGAATTATTCAATAGACAAATCATGGATGAAGAAGAATAGGTTGTCTAAAGAATATGAGTTGGGAATAGAAACATTCATTAAATTTGGTCTACAACATGGTAATGGTTCCAATGCAA
>JBBMKA010072944.1:4492-15501 GCA_037833695.1 Sechiopsis laciniata | reverse complement strand
TCCCAAACAAAGTCAACACCCTTCCTAGTCAATCTGGTCAGGGGTGCTACTTTAGCAGAAAAGTCCTTGACGAATCTTCGGCAATAACTTGCCAAACCCAGAAAGCTGCGAATCTCTGCGACCGTGGTCGGTCTGGCCCACGAACTCACTGCCTCAATCTTAGCGGGGTCCACTGCAATTCTATATTTGGAAACAACATGTCTAAGGAAAGTCACTTGCTCCAACTAGAATTCACACTTGGAGAATTTAGCGTACAACTGGTTTTCTCTCAGAGCTGTCAAAACTTGTCTCAGGTGCGAAACATGGTGTTAATAGGAACATGAACTTCGCTTCAAAATCCTACTCCCAATTGTGGGAGAAGAACTCCAAAAACAGGCACACTTTCTCACTTGATTCTTCTCCTTTTTATAGGCTTGAGATGCTTGAGGACTAAGGAATTGACTTGGAAGTCAAGGATTGGATTTGGAAATATCTTTTATTGCCTTTTATTGCATTTTATCTTTGGTAGCTTATCCCCTGATTCTCGCGATAGATTTCCTCTGATTTTGTCAATCACATCTTTGTTGATTAAGGTATGAATCTCATGATTATTGCAGTTTGTCTATTCTGCAATCTGATAGGTTTCATTAGATCGGCATCCGATTCTTTCCTTATTGAGGCTTTTGCATCTGATCTGATCTACAATTTTCGCAACGATTATTTTCAATTCCGCATTGCTCTTCTCATCTCCGCACTGCTTTGATTTCTGCATCGCTTCGCATTAATTCTTGCTTTATTTTTGCAACGAATATTTGTCCTTCACAAGTATTATTTGGAAGGTCCCGCAATCTGCAACCTCTAAAGCGTCCTGATGCGTATTTTGTCCTTCCGCTTCTCCTTTGAATGCGATGCTAACCATGTTTCCAAATCCTATAGATATAGCAATAAATTAGCGCAACGTGGGTTCTTTGGCATTTACGTACAAAAAGCATTTAACATTCACATTTTACTCTAAAATGCGCTACTTTTCGTAGCCTTTTGTATTTAAGCTCAGAAATCATGCATGCATCTCATTTATATAAATTTCCCATCTTAATGCTATTCTAACTCTAAAGTTCATTCAATTAATGCACAAATACCTTTAGAATATATTAAGATATTAGCCTAAATAATGTTATATTTTAGAGCTATCAAACCCCCAAACTTGAATCATTGCTCGTCTTGAGTAATGCTCCATATATTAATGCACAAGGAAATTTTTTATATAAATGACTTTAAGTAAATGCTTTCAATAATGTTCTCAATATCATAGTCTAATTAAGAAAAATTTTGTCACAAGCTAAACGCATAAACTTTTACTCTACAGATTTTAAAGTCCTAGTCTTGCTAAAACACTTTTCTTATTGATAACATGCTCTTCCAAGTTAGACTAAAAACTGAGCCCTCCTAGAGATTAATGCCTACGACTCAAACCACTTCACTCAAACCCTCAATCATCCTAAGTTTGCCCAAAACATTTTGTCTTAGGCTATTTATTTGGGTTCCTTTGAGTAAAATTTTCCGCATGGCTACAATTTCGTAGGCTTAGCATGGCTCGTTTAAGCTACATCTAAGTATTGAAATATTTTAAGCTTGCGCTTGATTGGGTGGCCAGCAAAATACTTGAAATATCCATAGCTATTCGCTCTTTTTCAGTTTCATTTTTACCTAGATTGTTTTGATCTTTATTTTCCACTATATATATTTTTTTTCTTTTTTTTTTTTAATTTTTTGCTTCTCTCGATCACTCCTTTCTTTCTTAAAATTTCACTCCTCGGGCTTAACTTCACCCCCAAACTTAAAATCTTCATTGTGCTCAATGAAGGTGAGGCTTAGTTCCGCCAAACTTAGTTTGTTCTAAAGTTTGAATTCCATGTTTCAAGCTTTCAGTTTTAATCTTGGGAGTTAACTCATTTTTTATTCCGATCAGGGATTAGTGCATTATCAACTCGGTCAGCATTTTAGCTAGTCCATTCTCCTAAAATCCTAAGAATAAAGGTTGGTGTTTTAGATTGTTCAAAAATTTTAACTATATTAGACCAAAATATTAGAGAGCAAAGCGAAGAGACATTTATGTATAGCATTCACTACTTCATTTTAAAGATGCATGAATATGAGCAAAAGATTTTTCCATTTGGTTCCTAGGCTAGGGTACACAAGTGCATGGAATAAATTTCAGCATAGATATATGAAAAGTAGGAAACAAAGACAAAGAAGTACAGAAACTTCCTTTTGCTTTCCATCTAGATTTTTGCTGTGATCGCACTGCTTTTATCGCTTCCTGTCTAGGCTGTTGTTTGTTCATCCTGCTTTGTCGTATGTTCAACTTTGCACCGTTGATACCTACTCGCTTTTCAAACACAAAACTAAAGAAAAACAAACATTTAACTATCCTAACAACTACTAAAAACAAATCTAATCTAGAAAATTAAAATGGGAAAATTTTAAAGCTTGTAAATGCTCGGAGCTAAAATTTAAATTGTACCGACTCTGCATGCTTTGAGCATTACATTCTAGGAATGCGTTATGCACACTCTACCTTTTGGCCACATAATGATTTTTTAAGCGAAATCATCTTTGCTCCTTTCTTACTCCGTCATGTGCCTTAATGCGTGATCCTCCTACTATTGTTGAGTTTAGTGGGTGCGGAGCGTCAGGATGAAGCTCAACTATTTGCCCTTAAGTCGCTTCCTCGACTGACTAATTCATGATGCGTCAAGGGGCATGAGAACAAGAAAACCTCAGGCACCATTTCTGGCATTCCATTGTCCTGAAAGCTATTTGTGTTATCCTACATTTCTTTTTTTTCTTCCTCTTCCTCAGTAGGTTGAGGCATAGTCTCTTCAGTGCTTTATGAAACAAACTACTGAGAATCAAAGTTTTGACTCCCTTCCATCAAAGTCTTGGCTTATCGAAAATTCTAGAGTATTTGATGTTGATGAAACAAACTGCTGAGAATCTAAAGTTAGCACGTTCACGCGTTCTGATTTCAAACTTCACTTCGTATGTGTTAGGTACATTAGGATCAGAATACATTATGATGTTTGCATGATTGAAGGAAAAGAAATCTCATAGTGGCAGGATTTATACTCGATACTAGTATCGTTTGAAGGTACCTTGGATAGGTTTAATGCCGTATATGAATCGAATATTGAACATACTGCTAAATTATGCTCAGAGACAATAAGGAATCTATTATGGAAACAAAAATCACCCGAATTTAAACTCAAATGGCCAACAAAGATTAAAACTCTAGTGGAAATGGTGGGCAGAATAGAACTGAAGGTGGTCACGATCGTGGAAGGAGAAATAGTAACACTGGTCGAGAAACTGTAATAATGGTCCTAAATAAACTTGTCACATCTATGGTAAATATGGCATCATACGTATGCTTGTTATCTGCAATTTGATGAGAACTACAATAATTCTCTTGGCCTGACTACTCCCCGACCAAACAATGAATCTGTTACGCATTGTTGTGACCCTTGAGATACTTGTTGATCCTCACCAGTTAGTTGATAGTGGTGCCATTAGTCATGTTACTCAAGATGTTTCTTCTCTTCATCAACGAACTGAGTATCATGGTAATGAAACATTGATGTTTGGCAATGATAATAAGCTTTCCATTTCCAATATTGGTTGTGCTCAATTAACTAGATGTATAAGAAGTTCTATTGCTTTACAGAATTATGTTTTTCATGTCCCTCTTATTAAGCACAATTGATGAGTTTCTCTCCATTAACAACAGATAACACAATTTCTATGTCAAGTTTCATGCTAAGTTTTGTCTTGTAAAGGATCGGGCCTCAAGGAAGGCTGTGTTGCACAAAATTTGTAATGACGGATTATATCTGTTGCACATTCCTCATCTTGAATCCATATCAGCTCTAATCAATCCTAAGTTAGTACCTTGTGATGTATCTTTCTCCACGAGTCTTGTATGTCTCCACTATTATACTACTTTAAATAATGCTCTCGATATAAGATGACCAGGTCTGTTTGGCATCAATGAATTGGACATACCTCGAATCATATATTGAGTCTTGTTTTGCGTTATTGTAACCAACAAGTTTCGTATAAGGAAATGTATTCGTTATGTGATTCAGTTTAGTATCGAAAATTTCACGTTCATCATTTCTCTAATTCTACTCACCGTGCATCTAGTCCTCTTGAATTGACAAATTGTGAGTTATGGGAACCTTTCCTGTTCTTGTCTATTATTGGTTACAATTTCTATATATGTTTTATGGATAACTCTAGCCATCTTAAATACATCTATCTTTCACATTCAAAATCTGAGTCTATCACTCCCTTTATCTATTACAAGATATTAGTTGAGAATCAGTTTAACACGGGGATTAAAACCTTACAAATTGATGGGGGATGAGAGTTTATACAAGCCAACAAAATTGCATCGTGGAGCATAAACACATGCACATGAATGAGATGAGTCTCACTCTTCTTGCACAAATCAATATGTCCATTCACTACTAGAAATCTCACATAAAATAACTATAATTTATAGTCATCAAAACCTTACATGTAATAGCCACTTTTGTCCCTTTAAAATAAAGAAATTGAGTTGGTATTTTGTTAATTGGAGAGTTGATGACAATTTTGTGATTATGAGAGAAGAGTTGGGCAAGCTAGTCCTTTTACAACCATTATTTATTGCATTTTTCGGATTCTTAGGGAAGTCTCATCACTGTTCATCCTAGAGCTCTGCACCGCCTCCTTCTCTCTCTCCCCCCATTTTCCGACCAGCTCGCTGGATTGGTCACCGGTTCTGTGTTGAGGGGTGTACGAGTTGGGTTTGGAGCTGCCGTGAGTGCTGCGACGCCGTCGTTGCGTGTGGGTTTGTTGGTCGTTGCCGAGCTTCCGACCGAGCAGCTGGGGTCACGAGGGTCCAAGGTGTGTCTTTAGTGAGGGGATTCGGCTGTTGTCTTTGCCGGTCGGTCTGCTCGCGTGGGTTCCGTCGAGGACGTGCAGCGTCCGTTGAAGCAAGGCTCGCCGCCGCAAGCTTGGGGTTGGTCCTGGAAGCTCGTCGTCGCCAGAGTTTGAAGGTAAGATCTCTTTCTCTCTCTTATTTGAGTTTAGGTTCAAAAATGTGGCTAAATGAAGGAGAAGATGGGTGATTGGTAAATGGGTTTTGCTATTTAAATTAGGTTTAAGGCTATTCTAATGTGGATTAGGGGCTGTTTGGTTTAGGGTCAGGCTTATTTAAATGAAGATTTAGGTTTGTTTGGTTATATGTCTAAGGTTATTCAATTAAAGAGTAAGGACTGTTTGGCTGCTGGTTTATGGGTGTTCAAGTTATGATTAAGCAGTGTTTGGTTATGAGTTGGTGAGTGTTTGGCTTAATGGTGGTTTGTTTGGGTTGAATTGTAAGTATTGACCCTTTGACTTTTATTGACAAGTTTTGAACTGAGTTACTTCTCACTTGTTAGAGCCGAGTTTGTTAGCTACGTGGGATCGCTAGGGTACGTATTTCGAGATTCTTCGTTGTTAGTTAATTTCAATGCTCTGAGTCCTTTTGTGATGGTTTAAGGTGCTAGTTTTGATCGGTTTGTTCTATTCAGGGCTTGGATTGGTGGTTTCACTGTCAGGAGGCTTCAGTGAGTTCTTCATTGCATTTAGTGGTTTCAGCCAAGGTAAGGGACTCTTTACCCACTTCTCGAGGCCTGTGGTTAATAGACGTATTGGATTGGTTGTATTGACTTACTTGTCATGATTGTAGCATGATTTATGTGGTTGTATGCATGTGTTGATTGTATTGAGAGCATGCAAAATGTCTATTACCATTGATGATGTATCTTATGCATATTGTGTGATTTTGCATGTTGGATCGCATGTCCCCCTGATGTGGACTTACCTGTGTCTGACACGTCTTGATGCCTCGATTAGGCCTGATCGAATCACTAAACGAAGAGAGGTACTAGTAGACCAGTGTGGACGATGATGTTTCAGGCTCACACTGTAACTTGGGACGACACCCTTGAGTTAGGACATCCGTGGATGGTTGGCCGACCAGGCTCACGGTCCTAACAACCGTTTACTAGTAGCCTAAGAAACCCTTCAGGTATGTGGTTTGGGCTACGATGCCCTGGGTGAGTCGTATTGGATCCACTTCTCACCGCGAGGAAAGGGCCTATTAAAGAACAGGTAGCTCTGCTCGCCAGATCCCTCTGCCTAGAGTCAGTTTCCAGATTACCCTAGAGTCAGAGAACTCCTGTGGACTGTTGGTCTTTAGGTCTCGATCTCTAGACCGCTCTATGCAGTGCAGGTTAAGGATGAGTTCCTGATCTGTCACCTAGGAGCTCGGGTTCTGATAACCCTTCGTTTGTGCTATTGATCATACTTGTTTGTTGATACTTGTGATTTGGTGCATGTCTTTACCCCGAGTTGGGGATTCCTTACTGAGTTGTAAAACTCACCATTTCCACTGTGGAATTCCACAGGCATGACTGTATCGAGATGGGTGATCGGACCAGCTAGAGATGACCATGGGACCCATTGCATTTATTCTGAGTCATGTTTAGTCTGTCCTTCGGCATGAACTTTTTTAGGGGCATGATGAACCTTATTTACTACTGTTTGGTGTTTTATGTTTTGAACTGATGGTACCCTTTTTCTACTTTGTTTTTATTGTGGTTTCGAACTCCTACTTTTATTCCTTGAGACTTTATGGATTTCACTATCAAGTTCTTTATGCATGCCCTGGTCGCCAATATTTTCATGCATGTTGAGTTAAGGACTTAGGTTTAGACCCTAGTTTGGGTCGGGTCCTTACATTTTATGACAGTTATGACTAAAAATAAGAATTGTAGTATCTGGTGTCACAAAAGCTTCAACCTAGACACTATGGTAAATGAGTCATGGTAAAATCAGTTATGGCAAAAATTAATAGTCATAAAAGAACTATTAATGACATGTATACTGAGTAATTGATACAGTAATAACGAGTATATTAATGTCCTCGTCTAACAAGTTATGACATTTTTGTATAGTCATGGTTGATCCAATAACGTCACATATTCATAGCTATGGTTGATTCATTTATGGCATCCTCTATAGTCATAGTTTATCTATTAATGACATATATCCATAGTCGTCGTTGATCCAGTAATGACACATATTCATAGTCATAGTTAAACCATTTATGACATTAGTCTATTGTCACGGTTGATCCATTAATGACACATAAGCATAGTCATTGAAGAAGAACTAACGACAATACATAAGTGTCATGTTTAATACTAGAAGGACGCTTTTGTCTCGTCTGCGTACATCGTCAATCATCTACTAACCTCAGTTATTGGTATGCCACCTTTTGAGTTCTTGTTTATATGTCAACGGCCTGACTATATATTTTTCAAGGTTTTTGGTTTTATGTGGTTTCGTTGCTTAAGATTTTATCAAGCTCACAAATTCGTTCATCATAGTAAGTGTTTGTTTCTTGGGTACTCTGAAAACTATATGCAGCTCACTGAGATTGACTTATTGCGGTGTATGGGTCAATCGTCTTCGTACTTCATTTCTAAGTGGTGCCAACAATTAGCTAATTTGTTCATTTAAAAAAAAAAAACAACTTTTCCATCAATATTATTTCTTAATTTTAAATTATTAATATTACTTTTAAGGTTAATAGACCTTCAACTATCATTTTTGTTCTATTTTAATCTTTAAACTTTCAAAAGTTTAATTTTAATCTTCCAACTTTTCAAAAAGTTTAAAAATAGCCCTTAGATAAAAAAAAAACAAGTAACAAATTTTGATGAGTTGGCAAAAAAATAATATTAAAAAAATTCAAATGACTTTCATCTTCTTCCTTTTTACCATCTTCTTCATCTTCCCTCTTTCAGTTTCTACCTTCCATTAATTTTGCAGGTTTCCCTAATAAAAAAATTCAAGGGACCATATTTACAATGATTATAAAACTACTAAAAACAAATATTACATAACCAAAATTAGTTATATATTTTTTTAGTCTGTTTATTTGGTGGGAAAGAAAATGAGAAAAAATTTGTTAGAAATTGTTAAATATGAATTAAACATCAAATTGTAATTAACATTGAACTTGGTTAGTTGGTTAAGTTTAATAACCATGTGTAGGATGTGTGATTGTACTATTATATAAAACACCTTTGAGTCTTCCTTGAGAGAAACTTTAGCCACCAATTTTGAGAGCTCTTGAAAATTCCTTCAATAGCAATTATGAGTGAGCTTAATCTAGATTGATCAACTCACATTCTAAACAGTAGAGTAGACTAGTCCGAATCATTTTATATCGGTGTGTTAATTTCTTTTCCTTGTGCCTTCTTATTTGGCTCGATCTCATCCCTATTAGTCTTGATTTGATAGATCTGAATTTTGGTATAACATTTGGTATGAGAGCTTGGTAAATTAATTTCTGCAGTGCAATTCGTTTTGTCACTGCCGATATTTGAATTTTCTTTGTTGAGCGTTCCTTCAAATTTCATTGCACTTATTTTTGGTTTGCGACTCATCTGCTCTTCACTTCTTCTGTTATTCACAAATTTTGGGAGATTCCGTGTAGCTACTTCTTTGGGCATTCAAAATCCAGCCATCGATCATGGATTATCCATAGGTTAATTGAAATTTTTGTGGTGACTTCTGAAATTGATGGTAAATCAAACTTCTGTTTTGATTTCTTTGCTGAAGTTGAATATTGAAGATCGATTTCTCTCTGACAAGGAATTTAAGCTTCAATCGATATCTTTTGGCTACATTGTTGATCGATTGCCTTGAATCTCTGTTTTGTCGTTTTTTTTTTTGGGTTTTTTGGTGACTCAGACTTCAATTGGTAAATTGATTTGGCGATTCGATAATTCTAATCAGAATTTTGAAATTAACATTTCGATTCAGACCTCCAGCGAGCGTTTCTTAAGCTCCAATTTATGATTTGCGATGTGTTCGGCGTTATTTGATTTGTTTTTTGGCAATTTGAGATTTCAGCAGGTTTTAATTTGAGATTTCCGGTAATTGGGCTTTGTCAGCGGCACTTTGAAAATATGGGCTTGATTTTTGGCAATTTCTCTTAATTTGAGATTTCATCCATTGGCAAATTTGGGAGGTGCAACATTGTAGCATTTGTGGCCGTGATTTTGGAGATTGAAATTAGTGTTCAGTAACGAATAGCTATTTTTCTTAAAGTAAATGATAAGATATCTACACTTTCAAAACCTTTAAATATATGTCTATTTCGAAAATAGAGGAGGAGAGAGAAAAATGTTATGCCTTAAATACACTTTATATTATTTATTTTAAAATTATCTATAATTTTCGAAATTATTAGAAAATAATATCATACACCGACACATTGAAAAGCAAACTATTCTCTCCGTAACAAATTCCAACCAAATCTTAGGGATATTTTATTTTTTCACTTTTAAAAGTAAACATTTTACCTTAAACATTCACTTTCCTCTTCAAGCCCTCGCGTAATTGAAGATACAACCTCTCCTCCTTCATTTGCTTTCTAAACTTATTTTTCGCTGTTCACATTCAAGCAACCAATAAATTAACCAAAATCAACCATTGATTTGACTTCAAAAAGAATGGAAGCAGTGAATACCAATTAAAATGCACTCATGAATGGAAGAATTTGATGCTCCAACCAAGGGTCATACTCTTGCAGGAATTTCCAACCTCTGATTTCTCGACATCCTTGAAATAGCTTGACACCATTCTTATACAACTAAGCAAGTGACCGTCAACATCGCACATTCTTACAAGTTACTATATCAATATCGCTATCGATGGCCAATCTTTATGCCAAATGCTTATTCCCTTGCTGCTTCAAACGAGGTATACATGTGATAAAACCAATAGATGAATTCCATATCTCTGCAGACATTCCCCAATGCACGTGATGGAAACACTCGCCTACCAAGATAGATTGAACTTACTTCCAAAATCAAAATTCTTCTTTTCCCTTCTAATTTACCTATGTCTTTCACCATTATCGGTTGAACAAACTCCACCAAAATTTGAGAAGCTAACTCCATGAGGGTCTCTATAGCGTTGAGGACCAGAACACCCAGTTCTTAACTTCCCAAATAGAACTTTATCTGCTGGGTTTTACAAAATAGGCAACAATTCCTTATGCTATTCAAATTAGGTACCAAAAATTGTTGACAAAATCGTTGTTTGGATGGAAAACAGAGACATTATACATATATGTTCTCCTCTAGTGTTATTATGGAGGTTGTATCAGTACACACAAATGGCAAGAGTTAGACACGTTACGACTTTTGTAAAGATACAACAATCGATGTATATCTCTGTCCTTCTTTAGTGTTATTATGGAATAACCCACCTTTTCATTTAAGTTAAATAAAGGATTGTGGCATTTTTGAAGTTAATAGAGGATGAAAGGGCATTTTAGGTTTTTCCACTTAAGGGTATTTAATCAAAATTAATTCAGCAATCCCTACGTTCAAAGAGTTATTGTTCATCTTCAACCTTGGCGCTGCTTTTCCGATTTCTCTAGGTCGTCTCGCGTAGTTTGCCGTTCAAGCTCGAGTTTGCATTGCTCGTCAGTTGCAACGCCGTTTCAAGCCTTGTCGTTGCAAGTTCTTACTCGGTTAAGAAGTGGAGAACATCGCTGCCGATTTTTGAGTCATCGTTCATGTGGGTTAGTTGTTCGCCATGAAGTTTGTCGGAGTCGTCTTGCACCATCGTTTGCTGGGTTCTGCTGTCGCTGCAGCTACAAGATTCGACGCCATTGAGTTTCGTCGTCCAAGCAGCTCATGTCACCGTCGAGGTCACAGGGGGAGGAGCCGTTCGTTTGCGTCGTCAGCCAGTGAAAACGCCTTCGTCCCTGTGGGTTCCGTGCCTGCGCCACCATAGCGAGTCCGCGCTGCCGCCGTCGCTGGAGTGAAGGTAAGGTTTTCTCTTTTAGATTTGGGTTTTTGGTTAAATGACATTTGAGATGAAGAAAAAGATAAGGTTGAAGAAGGGTGATGTTT
>JBBMKA010072933.1:0-15502 GCA_037833695.1 Sechiopsis laciniata | reverse complement strand
GTTCTATACTTTATTGGACATTGGATCGGATCAATTTTTTGAAAACCGAAGATATCGGTTCGGTTGTCGGTTTGGTAGAAAACCGACAAAAACCGAACCGAAATCACCCCTAATAGAACATAACAACCAATATATTTGATTTATAGATAATTAAAACTACAAAAATAAATGATACAATATAACTTCCATAAACTAGATAGTTATTAAACAAACAAAAATAGATGACATAATTTGACTATATATTTTTATCGTGATATATACATTCTAAAGAAGTAAATATATTTTAAAGAATATTAAAAAATAAAAAATTTAAAATAATAATTAAATAAAATAAATATACACATATATAATTTTGTTATTCACAATTTTTTTTTTAAACTTAATAATCAATTTGGGTTAGTTGTGTTACCTCGAGTTAGATGTAAGTCAACATTTCACCTATCCCAACTCATAAAAAAATTCATTAATTTGAACTCAACCCAACGTTAAATTGGATTGAGTTGATTCGAGTCATTCGACTTGTCGAGTTGTTTGAACACCCCTAATTTAAATAATTCAATTGCTAACAAAAGTAGAGGAACATCAATATATTCACATAATGGAGAGTAGCTAAGCTTCCCCAATTATAATTAAACTAAAATTTAACAAAATTTTAAGGAACTCATAATCATTAAATCAAGTGTTAGTTATCTATATGGTCAATGAATTATTATTGAATGAATTTTTCTTATCCTTAAAAATTGATCCTCTAAATTTTATTCAATTGACTATTTAATTTGGATGGTCAATAAAAAAAAAAAAAAAAAAACTAAATTAAATACATGAATGCTACATATTTCATTTGTTGGTAACAACTAACAACAAGCACTTTTATTTGGTTTTATCCAACAATAAAAACAAATCATACAAACTAAATTATCTTATCAAATGGATTGATGACTCGTTGGTTATTTTGATTGGTGGTAATCTATTTCAACTTTACGGTCACTGATTCGATCCTGAAAATTGATATTTGGCTCTCATCGTGTTTGAGAGTATTGATATCAAGTTTTTATTTTACCTCATCAGTTGAAAACAGATTAAATACTATCACCTGAAAAATGATTAAAGACTATCACCTAAAAAATGATTGAAAGCTATGAACTGAAAAATTGATTGAAGTGTGAACATTTTGATCATTTTACAATTACTATCTTATTTTTCTGCTATATACGTAATTATTTTTTAAAAAAAGAAAACTTACCAGACTATTCAAATCTAGAAAATATTTACAAATATAATCCATTTAAAAAAAAATAGCAAATATAGTTATTGAAATATTGTATTAATAAGTATTTATAATATACATAATACGATATTAATGAGTATTTAGAATACAGTATTGAATTCTATTAATGACTATAGATACAAAAAAATTTAAAAATTTGACTACTTTTATAATTATTTTGTGAGTATAGGTTAATCAATACAATTTTTTTAATTTTCCTTTAAAAATTTAAGTTTTTTTTTATACATCTAAAATCCCGCGTAAATAATGGGAAAAAAAAAGTGAAGAAAATTGAGCGCGTGGGAGAAAGTGGTGGTGGTAATTCAGTAACTGTCCAGAATTTACCTTTTTCAATGGTCAAACTCATTTTTATTCTTTTACTCCTATTTACTCATAAAAATAAAAATAAAAAAAACTCCTAGTTATTAATATTATGTATTTTTTTAAATATTCTAATATCAATTTTATAAAAGCAAGCTTTATGTCTTTTTTTTTTTTCGTATAAATATTTTATTTGCATAATCAACCTCAAACCATGATGCTAAAACTAAAACGAGTATTATTCTATTAACATAGTAAATGATCAAATAATAACACAATTTAATTATAATAGATATACATTTATGATTAAAAAGTCATGACTTTAAATTTCCTTATTCACTGTTAGATGATTCAAACAGATGGAAAAGATATGAATGAATGTAAAAGAAAAATCAAAAAAATTAATTTCACTTTAAAAATGAACCACTGTAAAAATATAAAAAGATCCATTTATGAAACTTCTAACACTCAAAGATGAAAATAAAGGAAATTAAAAATTAAAAATAGATGAACTCACAAAACAAATTGTACATTAAATATTCTAAAAACTAAGAAATATGTAGTCTAAATTTCAAGCCCTCTGCTGTCAAAAAAAAAAAAAAAGAAAAAAAAAAAATCAAGACCTCTATTATACTAAAAGAATTTTGAACCAAAAATAGTTTCCATTACATTTTCAAAATAATTTATAGACTTAGATATTAATTTATTATAATTTAAGAAATTATTAATGATAATATATATACACACTCAACTATTTTAATTTCTTTTCTTTTCTTTTCTTTATTGAATATATTATATATTTGTTCAATTATACAAATTTCCCAGCAACCACAAATATTTATTACACATGTGATGGCAAGGGTGTAAAATATAAAGGAATATGTCACGTCTAAGGTCTAACATTAAAATTTCAAACACTTATTTTGTAACGCTCCGTTACTGTTTTAGGACTTTTAAAAAAATTTTGCGAATGGTGGGCCTACTACATTTATTATTCTCTTAATATTTGGTCACAAGCTTATCTTATTTTGATTTTTCAAAGTTAAGAAATTTTTTATTTTTTGTGTATCTAACTTATTTGATTTCCATCTTTGTAGTTATTCTAAATGTTCCTTTTTTTGTCTATAAATTTTATATAAAGATATATGGTAAACTATAGATATACTTAAATCTATGTTTGATAATCATTTGATTTTTTATTTTTAAAATTTAAGTATATTGTTATTTAAATTTTCTATAATGTGTTTCACATTTTCCTATTATGTATCTATCTTTTTTTTTTTTTTTTTTAAAGTACGTAAATGTTAACTAACTTTCAAAAATAAAAAGAAGCTTTTGGAAGCTACTTTTTTTATTTTTAAATTTTAATTTGATTTCTACAAATATAGGTAAAATGTAAATATGCAAGTAAGAAAAAACATATGGCAAAACAATTGTTGTAAGCTTAAATTTCAAAAATAAAAAATAAAAAATAAAATGTTTATCAAACGAGATCTTAAAATTCTTATTTATAAATCACACTAATGTTGTTGCTAAACTATTGCTTTTATAAACTATAATATTATTTTAGCTTTAATAGGTTGTTGAGTGTTTAAAAACTTCATGAATCTATTATATATTCAAAATTGAAAACGTAAAGATCTATTAAATATAAGATGAAAATTTTAGAGGCTAATTAAACATTAAAGGACTTATTAAATTTAAGATTGAAAGTTTAATGACCTATTAAATATAATTTGTTTTTTTTTAATTATGATTAAATGTATAATTTAACTAATATTCTTGTGTAACAATGTTTTTTTTTTTTTGAGAAATCTAATATTCTAGTGTTGGTTTTGTTGTTAAACTCAAGATCAATTACATTGAACAAAAAATCATGTCCCTATGCTTATAACTCAATGATTAAGATGTGTGTATCTTTGCATTTTATTTTTATTTTTATTATTATTATTATTTTGAATCAGTCTCTTTGCATAAAATTAAACATGTTCAAAATCCATAAACCGGCCTATAGGATGATAACTTTTGTCTTATTTATTAAGCTATATAATCATAATGAAAACTCCTTTCATTACAATTGATCTATTCAAACATAAATGATACAAAATATAGAAATCAACTTAAGTATGTTTAATTGATAACAAGTTTGTCTATAAGAAAAACCATAAAAATTTATATTTTTAATCAACATGGATAGTTTAGTGGTTAGATGTATACATGGTTCGAGTTGGGTTGGATTATGAGACTTTTTGAACCAATCCAAATTTTTAAGTTGATCAATCCTCCAATCCGTCCAACCCTATACATTAGAACAACCAAACCCAACCCAACACTCTATTTTCGGGTTTGGGTTTTCGAATTGTGTTTTTCTTCTATTTTGTCTGTAAAAGGACACAATTCATACGTCGTAAATATGTAAATAAAAAAAAAATGCATGATAACATAATTGAATCTATGTCACCTATTTTATTAGTACATGTTCTTTATCAATATGTTAATAACCTATCTTATTAATTAATTTCTCTTACACCCATATATTTAAAATTCTCAATTCGTGTTGAGTTGAGATGAACAAACAAAAAATTGGTCAATCCTAGAACCGACTCAACCTAACAAAAATTATAAAATCATAACCTAACCCAAATAAATTTATAACCTAATCCAACCCTTACGATTTAGGTTGGGTAATATAGGTTGCTCGAGTTGTGTACATCCTTACTAGTGGTTAAAAGAACATTAAGAAATCAAAAGATTGTAGGTTCAATTAATGATGGCTATTTACCTCTTAGAATCAATTTCCTATCGATCTTCTCTTAACATCCAAATGTTATAGGATTATGTGGTATGTTCCGTGAGAATAATTGATGATACTCAACAAAAAAAAAAGATGTTTAACACTAACCATGAAAATTGGTAAAGTTGATGAGATAAAATTGGCATAGAAAGACATTGAAATGGATAGTTCATTGCTAGCTAAGAAGGGCACACTTGAATAGGACTTTACAATGTTTATGTATTTATTAGTTTTTTTTAGTTGCTCCTTTATTTTATGTTCCTTTCTATTTGGTTGTCATTGTGTTGTACACTAAGCCCACATTGTCACTACTCTTGCCATTTTGATTGAGACTTCTTAACCATAAAACATCTTCCCCATACCCTATTTATACACTTTTGTCCCATCTTTTATTTATTTGTTTATTATTATTATTGTATATAGTTGAATTATTATATTGTTTTATTTTCATATTTTACATTATATCTTTAGCATATGAAGAAGAATTCTACATTGCTATTATTTGAAACTATGAAGAAGAATCCTACGTTGCTATTATTTGAAACTGAATTATGTATTATTATTTGACAGCTTGACTATCATGTTCAATTAATTTTCAATGTTTTTTTTTTTTTTTTTTTACTTATGCTTCGTGTTCATGAAATGAGCTTCTTAATATAATAGAATAGAATGTTAAGGGTTTTAAAAGTAACTTCATTTCAATGTTAAGCACTGAAATGAGCTTAATTTCAATGTTGAGAGCTGGTTTTAATCTTCATTCCTCATTTATTTTATTTAAAAGTAACAATAAAATTCAAAGGTTAAGTGGAAAATTTTGACATTTTCTAAAATACATATTAAACTTATACAACAAAGGGAAAAAATTATATTTATTTTCCAATTACTTATATTCTTATAAAATTGAGGTGTTAAACCAACATTGACATGGATTAGCTTCTAACAACTTAGCTAATACGATAATTTTGTGATCACCAAATTAAAAAGATAGTTTTCTCACAAAAAATAAAAAGTGGAAATTCTTTTGGGGTTTTCTAATTTTATGTCACCCAAAAACTAATATTTTTAATCAAGATAAAATATATTGTAGGAAGATTTAAACATCAAATAAAAGAGTACATATTAATTGCTGTCAAATTATCCTAAAGTTGAGACTTATAAAAGATAATTGAAATCATGTCATAAAATCTTTATTTAATTTTAGGGACACTTCAATCATTGATACCCTTCTATCAATATGATCACAAACATACAAATATGAATAAAAAATAATAATAATAATAATAAATTAATGCAATTTTTAACATGGATTTGACTATTTCTAAGTATCAATTATAGTATTTGTCAAAAAAAAAAAAAAAAACAATCAATTATAGTAGCAAAAAATTGGAAAATGATTACGGTACAATAAAGGGATTTTTTGGAGCTAAAATACAAAACTTAACCTAGTCCTAATATAAAAAATCTCCTCTGAATTATCGCTTTCCAAGCACGACCATAACAATTTGTTCTTCATTTTTTCAATTAAAAAAAAAAACATTGTTTTATTGAAAAAATAATAATTTACAATTTCAAAAGGTGGGACTCGTCCTTCTTGGCTTGAATTAAACGACATCGCATTAGCAATTCAAACCCTTTGCCCATTAACCCACCAGCAGTTCTGGTCCCAGCCATGAATGTTCAAATTAATAATCTGTATTTTTTTTCTTCGTTCTTAAATAATTATTTAATTACTTTTTTTTTTTTTTTTTTAATGAATTGAGAATTTATTTGGAGAAGAAAAATAATAAGAGAAATTTATGTGGACAGCTGATTTTCTCTCTCTTTCGATCCCGACAGTTTTGAAGTGGAAGCCAAGCCAACAAATTTGTTCGATATTTAAGGTGGTTGTGATTTCTAATTTCAAATGTCTGTTTTTTTTCAAAGATTATGTCTGTTTTTTTTTTTTTAATGATTCTTTAGTTACAATTAAATCCTTGACCTAACCCTATCCTCTTATGAATAACTACAAATAAATACACTGCATAATTAGCAATTTAATTTCCAATTATCATGTCGCCGAATAAAAATAAATATATAATTCACAGATGACACCACTATTATAAAACCAAAATTTTCAAAGGTTAAATTACATATTTGGTAATATATAGGTTAGATATAAAGTTAGAAAATTTACACCCATTAAATATTAACCAAGCCAAAAGGAAATACTCAAGTGATATCATATATAATGTGGTAATCGGTTGATTATACGTTAGAATCCCTCATAAAAATGCAACAGGGAACATAACTTCAATGACATTATATACGACTTAATAACGTGTTGAATAAAAAAGACCTCATAGAAATTAATTCTAACATTTTTTTTAAATAATTAAAAATAATAAATTATTTTAAATAGTTAAAAATAAAAAGTTATTTTGAATAATTAAAAATTATAAAATATTTCAATAGTTATAATAATTTATTTGAATGTGATATTTTAAAAAAATAATTAATAAATACTCCTTCTGAATCATTTTTAAAATTCACAAGCAAATACTAGTTGAAGGTAAATGAAAAATAATTTCTTTTTTATCAGTTGAAAATAGTTTTTGTGCATTTTCTACTTTTGTAATGAATATTATTGTGATGTGGAATCCTTGCTTATGTCATTGATAGGCTGGAAACAGTTTCAATTTTACCATCCCCGAACACCTGGGATTGACATTTCCAGTTAACCTGCAAAATCGAAAAAAATAATAAAAATGACGTAAGCCCTAATAAATAAATCTTTTAATCTTCATTGTTTTTACAGAAAAATCCAACCAATTATTACTTTAATTTTAGTTTTAAAAAATCTTACGTGGAAATTAAAAAAAAAAAAACAATGTGAGTGTGTATATATGTCTGTCGTGTCTTGCGTGTGAGTGGGAATCCTCTTGTCCTCACCTGTTTTGGGGTGATGGTGACGTGTCTGACACCAGATTCTTCCACGTATTAATGAAACCAAAATCATTGATGTCAATTAATTTAAAAAATAAAGAAAAATATTTACATGACATTATATATAAAATAATTTTATCTATATTGATCAATATGAGTTACAATCTATTTGATTTTAAATTTAAAAGATAAAATAAATAAAAGTAGATTGTAGCCTATATTGAATCACATAGAGAAACTTTATTTTTATACATCATACTCGGACATTATGTAAATATTTCCTAAAAATAAAAATAACTAAATTTAAGTATCCACTCATCTCAGATCAACGGTCTACTCGTCACTGGCGGGTCCCACTTGTTGGCGTTTTCTGGCCACGTGTCGGAACCACCCACGTCAGCTGTCCATTTCCCCAGAATCTGTTGGCTTGTTATGTCGACCAGCGCCTTTCCATTTTTACCCTCACATTTTTCATTGGATCCCACCCTAATTTGTTTTTGATTTTACTCAAATTCATCGATGTTATTTATTTATTTATTATATTTCTTAATAATTTTTTTTTTTTTTTTTTTTTTAAATATTGATAATTGTTCGAGGCAGGTTGAGAACGTCTGACTAATGTTAGGAACCATTTCGCAAGAAATTAATTTGAAAGTAAGTCTATTATAATTTTTTTTTATTAACATTCATGATTATTTCAACTAGTTTGAATGCAATTTAGCTATTTCTTAAGATATACTAATTGATTAATATTTGAATGTGTTGGAATAGAAATTTCGACAAATCAAAACCTGCCACGTCATTATTTAAAAAAAATTAATGGCAAAATTAAATTATGTTTATGGAAAATTATTAATCAATATTTTTCCAAAATTAAATGGATTAAAAGTTGATTTATTTAGAATTTTGGTCAAAGTTAAAATAGGCCAAGCTCAAGCCCATTTAAAGTCCATGGAAACTCTATAAATAGAGAGCTCCATCTTCATTTGAAACACACTGAAGGAAATCTTGAAGATTGAAGCGAAGACTGAAACCATACCACGTTTCTGTTAAGAGACGACAAACCTACCCGGATCTCCACAATGGTATGATATTGTCCACTTTGGGCCTAGACCCTCATGACTTTGTTTTTGGACTTCTCCAAAAGGCCTCATACCAATGGAGATGTTGTTTGTCTTCCCTTATAAATCCAAGATCTACTCCTTATTTAATCAATGTGGGATTCTACAACACTTTGTTTGTATTCCCAACAATCCTCCCTTCCTTCGAACAAAGTACCGTATGCGAGCCTCCCTAATAGTCATTCTCGATTTATGCTTGAGAGCACAATAGCTACCCTTCACCGAGGCAACCATTTCAAAGTACTCCCACCGGAGCACACATAAGGCGTCTCAACCATGGATTTTTCATTCGGACTATTTCATATCCCACATATTAAAGCTCACAAATCTTTGTTTCATACTCGAGGGTCTTTCGATATAGCTAAGTCAGGAGCACAACTCTGATACCACTTGTTAAGGGACGACAAACCTACCCGAATCTCCATAATGGTATGATATTGTCCACTTTGGGCCTAGGCCCTCATGACTTTGTTTTTGGGCTTCTCCCAAAAGGCCTCATACCAATAGAGATGTTTGTCTTCCCTTATAAACCCAAGATCTACTCCTTATTTAACCAATGTGGGATTCTACAACACTTTGTTTGTATTCCCAACAATTTCCTGAAGCTACTAAGAACTTCTTTAAGACTGAAACCATACAACGTTTCTTGAAAACTATAAAACTTCCATAAATCCATGAAGATCAAAGCTATTAAACTTATAAAATGCAGAAGTCAGGAAGAACGAAGTTAAATTGAACTCTTCTCGCAAGTCGAAAAACTCTAATAAACAAGCCGAATAACTTCAATAAGCTGTAAGCCGAAGAACTTCAATAAGCTATAAGCCGAGGAACTTCAACAAGCTACAAGCGGAAGAATACTAATAAGCAAGTCGAAAAACTTCAATAAGCTACAAGTCAAAGACCTTTAATAAGCTACAAGCTGAAGACCTTCAATAAGCTAAAAGTCAGCATAGAGACTAAGCTACAAAAGACCTCAAGAACAAGGTGCAAAGCCGTTAAGACAAATCCAACATCGAGAATAAGCTCGAAGAAAATTCAACCTTGAGAACAAGCTATAAAGCTCTCAAGATATTTGTATATGACAGAGAAAGAATCAGAAGAATAAATTAGAGATTGTATTCCACACTCGCAAATATTCAAATCCATACAAATATAAAGATTATTTACACGTCTCGCATCTATCTCATCTTTCGAAATCTCGTGTGAACAAAACATGGAAAAAAAAAACTATGAAAAAATTAATTATCATTTTTAAATAAAAATTGATTATTAAATAGGTGAGTACAATAGATCGAACATGGATTAAATTGAGTTGACATCATTTTTAGACTCAATTTGACTATAAAAACAAATATTATAAAGGTTGGTGACGTGTTAGTTCCATTATTTAGTGGTAATCTAATTTAACATTACTTGTTGATTAATCTTGAAAATCGAGAGCAATAGTACCTTTTATCTAAAGTTTAAAAATAAAAAACTACAACAAATTTGTTACAAAAGACTCCATATTCATAACGAAGTATTTGAATCCTAATAAAATTCCAATAATCAAACAAAGTTTTTGGAAACAACAAATAAAATAGTTATCACATGAATTTTATAAATCAAACTCAACTTGTAGGATTAGATGGTTTTGATTAAGTTTTTTCATGTCATAAATTATTTTTCTAACACACACTCACATGCCTACTTAAACTTTGTTAATGATTGTTAAAAAAAAAAAAACTTACTTTGTTAATGATTATTTACACTCCCAACCACTGATTAATAAACAATCGTTTTGCTTTGTTTTTTTTTTTTTTTTTTTTTTTTTTTTTTTTTTTTTTTTTTTCTAAATTATTACATTACCAACATTATCTTGACTCAAAGTCTCAAATGGGTGTTTGTTTGTCCAAATTTTTTAGATTACTAATTACATAAAAAAAAAAAAAATCAAAACGAGTTTTTTTAACTATTCAAAATAACTCTTTATTTCTAACCACTCAAAATAACTCCTCATTTTTAATCACTCATTTCTAATAATTCATTTCTAACTACTTAAAATAACTTCTCATTTCTAATCACTCATATATAATAATTTATTTTTAACAATTTAAAATAACTCATTTTTAACTATTCATTTCTAATCATTCATTTTTTTATTACTATTTATTTTAAATTCATATCCAAATAAATTATTGTCTCTAATTTTTCTACAAAAAAAAAATCATATTCAAACGAATTTTTACTACAATTCCTCCACAACTATCTACATCCAAACAACTTATTATAAAAACTTCAATTTTCTAACTCCTTCAAAATGGTTAACACATTTTGCATTAAAAAAAAGTAAAAAAAAAAAACTTATAATCTCCACTTTCTTTAATAATTTCACAGGTTTGGGTTTGCGATGAGCTCTGTTTTAATTAATTAATTAATTAATTAATCCCACGAAGCCAAGTGGGGTTCCGAAATCAACGTCTTTACATTAATACCATCAAGCAGGAAAGAGCCGACAAAGGGCTCGCACAGAAACTTCTATTTTCTCCTTTCAAGGTATTTCGGTCTCCCTTTTTCTTTAATTGTCATTGTTTTTCACGATTTCAGCCAGTCAATTACCCATTATCGAGACGAAATGGGCCTTTCCTTTTGTTTAAACCATTGATTTCAATACCCAATACTTGACTTTTCTTGGAATGCCCACAACATGTTCGATTAAATGCCTCAATGACCACTTCACTTTTATTTTTGGTTGTTAATTGTTGTTTTTGTCACCACTGGCTCATAATGTTTCAAATTTGGGTTTGTTGGTTTGGTTCAAGTGGGTTAAACTAGTAAATATTGATTAGCTATGAATGTGATGAAGAGAAGAGTACCCACTTTTTTTTTTTTTAATGTTCGTAGCTACCCGCAAGAAACTAATTAAATGGATTGAATTCATCGACTCTGAGTTGTCCAAACTCCTCTTGACTACTAGGCTATTCCATGATGGTTAGAATTAGAAATACCCACTTATCTTATTAATGATATGAGATCTCATAATCTTTCCAATGTAGAATCATCGACATACTCTCTTAATATAATGCCATTTTTTAGTTTACCAATCTTGGATCGGGTCGCAATTTTCAGGATCTCGTTATCTTTTTTGGTTATTAGCTATGAATGTGTATTAGACATAGCAATGTTCCAGGAGTAGCCACTTATCTTACAAATGATAGGAGATCTTACCATCTTTTCAATGTGGAATCATCAACGTATTCTCTCAAGATGGTGTCATTTTTTAGTTTACCAATCTTGAATCGGGTCTCAATTTTTATTTTATTGGACCGAATACGCGTTTTAGTTTAATGACTCTAATAACGTATCGAATAGTATGAGGTTCCATCTCTTAAATAATTGGTGATGAATGAAGCCACCTGTTTTATAAATGCTAGAGGTCTCCCTTCCTTTTCAATGAGGAATCTTTAATTTACATGCTCTTCATGGGTAGAAAATGGCAGAGCCTTCTTTTGGGCTCTTTCGAGTCTTTTTAAGCTGCCGACTTTATAACTTATTTGGAATTCATTTGGTTGTTAGTTTTTCTGGTATCACTAGGGTCTGGGGTTAGTCTTAAAAAAGTTCTCAAAGGATGTTAGATTTAGTCTTGGTTAATCTAGAATTTGTTAAATCGGAAACCCAAGTTAAGCACTTGAAATAAATAGAAAGAATAACGAGCTGGAGAACCTTTAAAATCATATAAACATGGATTTGGATATTTACAGAAGTATAATTTTGAGATGTGGGATTCAAAAGTTCGACCTATGTAGCTTATAAACATGGATTTGGATATCCAAGGTAGGCAAAGTTGTGTGATAAATGAGGATTGTCTATTTTCATAATCTCATATGGTATAATCTGATATCATGGTATAGTTGAACGAGTCTTTTGACTAAAGAATCAAAAGTTCGAATTCAATACCATAAAAAAAAAAAAGCTTTATTTTGGGTCTTTGGAGTTGTTCGGTCGGCATTAAGGAATCTTTGAACTTGTGTTTGTTTAGTTAGAATTTGGAAACGGTTTGACAACGGGTTACTTACGGAATGTAAATGACTAAATCTTGCTTTGAAGACCAATTTCAACGCTATGATTTTGTCAAATTTTAAAGTCTAAATTGACATCTTTAACTTCCTAATAAAGTATTTCTCTGTTTCTTTCAGTTTTCATCTTGTGTGACTTTTGTTATCTGTGAATTGAAAACAACTTTCTCTGTTTTGTTGTCTGTTAGTAGTTGGAACTTTTATGTCAGTGGACTTGCTTTGCTTTGTTTTGATGTGCCCACTTGTATTGAATTAGAAAAATACCAACAAATGTAATTAAAAATCTAACTATTGACTTAGACAAACTATCAGGGATTGGACTCTCTAGATTTTTTTGAGTTCAATGATATTATTTTTTATATTAAAGAGCTGATTTCTTTGTTAGATACTGTGAACATCTCTTATTATAATAGATCTTGTAATAGGGTGACTGACTTATTTACAAAACAAAAAACTCCTACTACATTTTGTTGATAGGTCTCTTCCTCCTTAGTGGAGGCGAGAGTTGATTTTTTGAAGGGGATTCTTCTCTCTTATGTTGGCTCCTTAGTGGAGGATGATTGTTTGTCTTTAGTCGATTGATTAATGAAGTTTTTTTCCTAAAAAAAAAAGCTATCATGGATTGGATTCTCGGTGAAATCTTTAATTCTTCATTTAATAATGAACCCAACAATGAGTTTAAATAGATACAAGAGATGACCTAATTATAAAAGGAAAATATTCTACCTAGTTATAAAAAGAAAAGATAGAAAATAATATTTAATCTAATCCTAAAAGGAATAAATAATTAAAATAATGAAAATACTAAAATTATAAACCAACACTCCTCCTCAAGTTGGATTGTATATGGAATACAAGCCAAGCTTGGAGTTAAATTTATCAAAGTTGGTCATTGTGATGATGATGATACGCCAATTGAGAGGATGAGTGCTATCATGGCCAATTGGATGAGTGCTGCCAGGGACAAATTGGATGAGTGCTGCCAGGGGCAATTTGGGAATATTGGTCAGTGCCAATTAGAGAATGCTGGTTAGGGCCAATTAGGGAAATCTGGTCAGGGCCAATTGGGAAAGAGATGTCAGGGCCAACTGGGAAAGGAGATGCAACGGCCAACTGGGAAAGGGGATGCAACGGCCAGTTGGGAAAAGAGATGCAAGTGCCAGTTGGGAAAGGAGATGTCAGGGCCAACTGGGAAAGGAGATGCTATGGCCAACTGGGAAAGGAGATGTCAGGGTCAACTGAGATAGGAAATGCAAGGGCCAACTGGGAAAGGAGATGCCACGGTCTAGTGGGAAAGGAGATGCCAGTGCCAACTAGGAAAAGAGATGCCACGGTCTAGTGGGAAAGGAGATGCTAGGGCTAACTGGGAAAGGAGATACAAGGGCCAGCTGGGAAAGGAGATGCCAAGGCCAATTGGGAAAGGAGATGCCAAAGCCAACTAGGAAAGGATGCCAGGGCCAACTGGGAAAAGATGTCAGGGCTAGCTGGGAAAGAAGATGTCAGGGCCCACTGGAAAAGGAGATGCTAGGGCCTACTGGAGAGGAGATGTCAAGGCCTACTAGGAAAGGAGATGCTAGGGCCAACTGGGAAATGAGATGCCAGGGCCAAACTGGAAAGCCGGATGGTGATCAATTGAAATTGGAAGGAGTTTGATTGGGTTTTTTTTTTTTTTTTGAAAATTTATGAATCTAAATATGGGGATTTGTATTTTCTAGCTTTTGAGGCGAGAAAAAGAAAATAAAGGTTTGCGGACAAACTGTCTCTTTTTTTTTATATATATATAAAAGAGGAAGAAGATGATGAAGTGGGAAAAAGTTTTTAGAAAAAGTGGAAGAAGATGATGGAAAAAAAATAGAAAAAGAGGAAGAAGGTGATGAAGAAAAAGATTTTTAGGAAAAGAGGAAGAAGGTGATGAAAAAAAAAGAAAATGGAGGAGGAGGAGAGAAAAAGTCTACCTGGATCGAAAGGAAAAATTTGAGGCTCTGATACCATGTTGAAAGATGGAATTCAAATTCTCTAATTCTTCATTTAATAATGAACCCAACAATGAGTTTAAATAAATACAAGAGTTGACCTAATTATAAAAAGAAAAGATAGAAAATAAAATTTAATATAATCCTAAAAGGAATAAATAATTAAAAGAATGAAAATATTAAAATAAACATAAACCAACAGTGGGCTTTGAAACTTTAAGATGAAATAAAGTTCAATTCATATTGTCCACCTATTTATAAAATAATTTCTTACGAATTTCCTTGATATTGAAATATTATAAGATAAGATGGTGTATCTCATGAGAATAGTCATGATGCATATAGTGGCTCAACACTGAAGGATGTAAAAAGAATTCTATTGACTTGAACAAACTATGCTTAACTTCACTTTTACATTAATTTGTTAAGTGTTTATGAGAAGATTTCTAGAGTAGGACAGTTGGAAGATATGATAGTAATGAGAGTGCCATAAAGTTTGGTTGTTAGTTACCACCATAGCCCAAAATCTTTTAACGGCTCTATTAATTAGGCTTGCTTTCCAATCTACAAAACCTATAGGCCTAGCCTACCTTTTAGTTTCGACCAAACTAAAACCACCATTACTTTTAAAAAATAATTTATTATTATTTATTATTTTAGATAATTTAATGTTGGTATATATATGGTCCCTTACTTTTAAATATTATTTTATAAGTTCTTAAATGCTATGTCTATTTAGTCCTAAGTCTTTTTTTTATTAATTAATCCTTAAATCTTCAATTTTGTGTCTTATAGTTTCATGAATTTTCTATTTTTGTGTCTAATAAATAGATAGATTTTTTTTTTTTTTTTTTGAATGCATTAGAGACTTATTTAACACAAATTGAGAGTTAAATTTGTAAAAAAAACATAAAGCCAGTAAACAGAATGATTATTAGAAACGACATGTTTTCATATTTAGATGATGCTGTTTTTTAAGTATATTATTCACGTTTTGTCATTTTTTGTAAGTATACATACTCTAGTTAGAGTTTTCTGGTATCTATATA
>JBBMKA010072912.1:0-15505 GCA_037833695.1 Sechiopsis laciniata | reverse complement strand
ATGCTATTCTAACTCTAAAGTTCATTTAATTAATGCACAAATACCATTAGAATATATTAAGATATTAGCCTAAATAAGGCTATATTTGAGAGTTACCCCATAGCTCGACCTGAACGCCGCCTTAGGAATATCTGCATCCCTAATCCTCAATTAATGATAACCAGACCTCAAGTCTAACTTGGAGAAAATGGAAGCTCCATAGGTACTTATTATAATGCCTTCCATTTTCGGATGAACCCTTTAGGTACCGTTATTCTCTCTCTCCAAGATTTTTGGTGTTTTTTGGTTAGTTTTGACGTTAAGGGTATTTTGGTAATTTAACCCCTAAGGACTATTTTTGCAAATACTATTTAATTTAACCCCATAACAAACCCTAATCTCCATCTCTGTCCCTGCCCATCGCTGACCTCTGCCTTGCGCTGTCGTTGTCTGAATCCATCTACGCACAGATCTCTGCCCAAGCCAGCCCGTACGTCCCTCCCCTTCGTGCTTGCGGCCTTGCATAGAAAACTACGACCCAGCCTAGCTGCACCGTCTGCTACAACCTCACTCGTTAGCACCGTTGTGTCTTCCCCAGCTGCAATAGCTCGTCGCTGGCAACAGACCCGTAGCCATGAAATAACATTTTTTGACATCACTATTGTGTTCTGTTTCGTTCCGCCTTAGCAGCTGTAGCCTCACATGTGCCGTATTTGAGTTGTTCTTGTTTGGGTAAGTTTTTGCAGCCCTCGATCTTGTGGTTAATCAATATTTGTTTTGGGTTTTATTGTTGATTTAGAGTCTTGGTAGAGTGAAGCGTGCATTCGTTGTTTTGTTTGTTTCTCCTTGCCCTGCCAGTTTTGGACAGCCGTGTTTGGGATTTTGGGTAAGGTTCTTGGTTAATCTTGTGTTGTTATCATACATCATTAAGTTTTGGGTGTTTTATTTTCTTATTAGAGTAAATTCTTTGGTCGAACCATCTATGTTATTTGATCTTTTGGCTGCAGCTCAAAAAGCATTTTTTTGTGATTTATTCTGTAACGTCGTTTCAGGTAAGGACTTTCTCACTTGGGTTGTGTGGACCCTACACACGGTGAAACTTATAATGTTGCTGATATGTATAGTGTTGAGTGTTGTTGTATGTCTATTTGTTAATTGCTTGTTCTGTATGTTGTGCTTCAGAATTATGGGGTCTCGGGGTGCCATTTTTGTATGTATTTTTAAATATTAATTAATTGTAAAACATGCTAGGATTATGGGGTCCTAATATGTTAAATTTCCATTGCATGTTTTGTTGTTCTCTATTACGATGTGATGACATGTTTGGGTTACAGCTAGTCACGATCATGTATGTCAATATCATGTTAGGATGTTTGTTGAGATTATTGAGCATGTTTACTGATATGTTAGTACTAAACTATTAAACACTCTTTGTATAGAATTGTTAGCTGTCATCATCTAGAGGCTGTAGAGAACATAACGTCTTTGTTCTTATTGGTTGGATTTATTGAGGATTTATTCCTGCCCCCGATAGCCGGGGATGTGATGTAACATGCCGTCCCCGGTGATGCCTAATTTGTAGCCCTTTTAGGCGGGCCCTGATCATAGTGTTGCCTGCTCTGTGAGGGTTTTAGCTTAGGGCGATAAATGTGAACAGGCTGATTCGAATCTTTGGTGAGAGCTTCTTGGACCGTGACTCAGTAGACACCTCTTCCATGTTGAGATAGGCATGTGGACTTAGACCAGGTCAGTCTGTGTAGGCCTACACCTGACTAGTTTGCAACAGCATGCAGTGTATGCGTATACGCACCGAGTGTCAGGTATATGGCTCACCTGGACCGGTGATGTCAGTACACCCATAATGATTTACTTAATTGAGCTAGAGAGTCATGTAACAAACTTCATGACCTGTCATATTGCAAAGTTTAGGTGAGTGTCTCGAAAACCTCACAAGAGGGTCGTGTAATGAACCTCATGACTAAGTAAAAAGCTAAGTTGAGTTGAGAGAAGATACGTATTGCTAGCATGTTAAGTTCTTCTTTGTGCATTGTACCTTTGTTGGGGAGTTCTTACTAAGTATTCTTTTATACTCACCACTTTCTGTGATTTTTTCACTAGGTAATCAGGGACATCACCGAGACAGTTAGCTAGGAGATGTTGGAGAGACCATGGGCAGAGCTTGCTGTGTCTATTCCGATTTAGATGATATGATAGTTGTCATTTCATTTCCTTGTTGGCATATTGGTTTAGAACTCCTGTTATTTCTGTTAAAAGAATTTGTTAACTATCAGGCATGAATGCCTTTTTCTACTATTTCATTTATTTAAATTAAACCTGTTTTGGAACTACATTGGCTAAGGGCTTTATATTTATTATTTAAATAAATGTAACAAGAGTAGTTATTTTGGGATTTGAAATTTGAAATTTAAAAATGCATGGTTTGTAACTGTATTTTGAGTCAGCATGCGGTAAGAATCGTAGATAGAAATTACAGGTTCTTACATTTATTCTTCACAGTCACTCTATTCAGCTCTCTATAGTCAATGCAGAGGCACATCAATTCTTCTTTACAAACAACACAGGCGCTTCCGAAAGAGACACACTAGGAAGAATGAACCTCTATCTAGCAGCTCTTGCAATTAGACCTTCAACTCTTTCAACTCAGCTGGTACCATATGATACAAAATCTTTGAGATGAGGAGAGTCCCTGGCTCGTGCTTAATTGTTAAGTTAACTTATCTCGGTGGAGGAAAACCTAATAACTCCTCAATGAAAACATTTGAAAACTCCTGTACTACTGATACTTGATCAATAAACAACGGTGGACGACCTTCTCTAGACAACTTTACAAAATAACCTCAAGTTCCTTTGCTTTCAATAGAGAAATTAATGGCAGGCACACCCCACTCTAGACACCACAAAACATGAGGCTTTGCTTATTGGACGGTCTAAACACAACTTCCTTATAGCAATAGTCAATCAACGCTTGGTTCTCCATTAACCACTCCATACTGAGTATCACATCAAAACCATTCATAGGCAAGATTATGAGGGTGATAGCTAAAAGCTTTCCAATCACTACGATCCAACAATCCTTCACATTTTCATAAGCGAACATACTGACTTTGAACGTAGTCACAACACACAGCTCAAACTCTAAGGGTTCCAAATTCAAACAAAATTGTCCCATAAAGGACGTAGAGATAAACGAAAGGGTCGAGTTTGAATTAAACAATACAAATCCATAGTGATCTAAAATTAGTAAGGCCTACGATTGCTACATTGGTCTTATCTACCTCCTGACGAGTAGTGGCAAACAGTCTACCCTAATGTTGGGAATGCTATAATTGTTGAGACTTTCCCTGCATTCGAAGTTTGCTTCTCTGCCGATAACTATTCCATTTAAGCATTAAAATTCTTAAGAGTCTTCTAGAGATGGTTCAGGACTATATATTGGGTTATTGGGCTCATGATACCCATAGTCCAATGTATAGTCTGGCGTACTATCGTTCCAATACTCCATTTTCTGAATATCATAATGGGGTTCTGGTGGCTTCTAGAAGCAATCTATTTGGCTTTCCCAGTAAGATTGTGGTAGGGCCCTCCAATCAGTCTCATAGTGATTTGAGTAAAAGTTTGTAAAATTTCTCTACGACGTACCACTATTCTTGGAAGCTATTCACTTGGTTTTCCAAATGAAATTGAGGTTGGCCTTTTCGGTTGGGCTAGTAATCTTTTATATGAGAGTTAGTCACTTTTAATGGCTCTTTCGCGTAGGAAATGTACCACGTTACGTCAGGATTTATTGGGCAATACTCATACTTGTGACCTCTTCCACACATGCCGCATTTGTCTTCTGAATTCTAAAAGTAAGTAGCAGGGTTTCGTAAATGGTAGTCAGAATCGTATTCAACCATCTATATTACTCGTTCTTCTAAATTCTGCATTAGATCTTTATCTTCCCGCTTATCTTTTTGTAATGGAGCTCTTAGCCTTTGCGAATATGTTTGAAAAATCTCGCTGTTCTATGGTTGTCGTGCGCTTTGTTGTTCTAATTTCATTCATCCTCTTCGACTACAACGCTTTTAGCCTCCCCAACTCCTGCACAAATGACACAATATTAATGAGACTTGGGATGTTTGATTTTAGACATAGAAAGCATACCACATTCATAATCTACTGTGTAACGTTAGACTTCCTTAATTTTCCATCCTATGCTCCTACAATCCTTATGCATGATATTTATATAAATCTTCTTTTTTTAATGTCATTTTAACCCTAAGATTCATTCAATTAATGCACAATACCATTAGATTGCATCAAGATATTAACCTAAATAACTCTCGAGAAATGGTATTGTGCATTAATTGAATATGCAATGAATGAAAAATACTTTAGCAAATAGAATGAAAAATACTTAGGTTAATAACTTTTTATGCATTAAGCAAATATAAATTTTTCCCTTGTGCATTAAGATATTAACCTAGATATTAACATTCATAATCTATTTGTTATCAAACCCCCAAACTTCAATCATTGCTCTTCTCGAGAAATGCTATATGCTTAATGCACAAGGGAAAAATTTATATAAAAGTTACTAGCATGTATATGCAATGAATGAAAAATACTTTAGCAATGACTTCAGCTTCGCATTCGATAATTTCAAAAATTTCTTCACAAAGTAAAATACAAAACTTCCACTATTTAATTTTTAGAATCCTGAAATTGCTAAGATACTTCTCTCACTATAATGACTTTTTTCCAACTAAATTGGTAAATTGAATACTCTTAAGGATCAATGCCTACAACTCCGACCTTCGATCATCCTAAGTTTGCCCAAAACATTCTTTTTATATCATTGTTCTTCCACATACACACACACACACCCACTTTTAACAACTTAGAATCCCTTAAGGTATTAAAAATTAATGTTATTCGACTCAGGTTACACTCATGTCTATCCACACCCAAATTCCGTGGTTCTTAGAATGGCACGCTTGAACAAAAATTGGCACACCTAAGCAAGGGAAACAACCTAGAATGTTGGAGCATTAGAGATATAGCGGAATGCTTCTAAAAAGCTATGACTACTAGCCTTTATTCATTGTATTTTATTTTATTATTTTTTTTATAATTGTTTAACAAGAATGTTTTGATCTTTCTTTTGTTCTAATCTCAACAATTTTTTTCTAACTAGCCGGCTCAAACGGGCCTGCTCTCATCTGCAAACTTAAAATATTCATTGTCCTCAATGAAAATGAGACGTAGTTCATCCAAACTTAATTTGTTCTAAGGTTTGATTGCAACGCTTCAAACTCTCAGATTTAATCTTTAGAATTAACTCAATTTCTCTTTTCGATCATGGATTAATTCATTATAAATCTGATAGGACAATCCCATTCTCCTAAAATTCTCACAATAAAGTTAAAATTTTAATTTATTCATATTTAAAAAAAAAAAATAGAACACAAAGTTGAGAAGAAAGCTAAAGGTTTTTCCTCTATGGTAAAAATAGAGAAGCTTGAGATTTAAAAAATATGTTGGCAATATCTTTACCAAGTTGAACTTAGAAAACTATAGAGAGAGAACAAGAAATGGACTTCCTTATATTTGTTGATTGGAGCCGAGGCTGGATTGTCACGTCGAGGCGACGAAGCTTGATCACATGCTGCCTTTACTTTATCGGGAAATTCTAGGAATCTAATGCTTGGATCATTCATTTCTATTGTTGTTGATGCATTAATTTAGTGTAATATAATTAAGATGAAGATAAATTCAAAGTATAAGGTACTATTGCTAATATCCTATGCCTTAAATCGCATTTTTATGCAAGTATACGCAATCTAATTTGCAGCAAGTGATAAGTATTTATTTTATCGTTGTCCACAAAGAATTGGTAATTAGTAGTTACTAACTTAAGAGTTGATGCAAAAAGTAAACGATTCAGTTTGATTGGGGTTTTTGTTTAAATTGAAAATAACAAAGTAAATAGAATTGCGAGAAAAGGGATTGGATTAATGATAGCTCTCAAATAGAGCATATTTTAGGCTATTATAGTTTGCATTATTATGAAGATTAAAGAAAATAAACGGGCGATCGTAGTAAAATGCGAGTAAAAACCAATAGAAGTTGTATACATTCATAATTTAGCATCACAAACGTACAAATATTGAATAAATTGAGCTAAAATATTATGCAATGCAAGAATACGCAGAACGTTTACGCGGAAAGGACGAATCAATGCAAACGACGATCCACTCAGCGAAATCGCGCATTTATAAGGAAGTAGCTTTCGAAGAATCACACCAACAAGAAAACAAATAGATAATCAATCAAGCAATTAAGAGAGCGTCAATCAAAGAAATCCTGGCAGAAATCAAGAGATCCTGCATTTATGAAGATTTTTCAGCTCACCTCAACTTGCTAGCCAAGTAATTCATCTCTATAAATAGCAAGAAGGAAGCCAAGTTTCGGTGAGCTGGTTGGTTGGCCAAACACCAATCTCAAGGAAAAGCATCTGGTGGTGTTCGTGGAAGCCGATGACAAGGGGACTGCACACTTCACAACTGCATCAATTCTAACTTTTATTATTTTTCTTAGAAGTAGTTATAGTTGTGAACATTTAGTAGTAGTAATAAAATTGGCTGATTTTGTCTTTCTACTTGTTTATTGCTATGCTGCATTATAGAAGTTTTCGGTGAGGATTCATTTCTAGAAGCTTGTTAGGAGTGTTATGTTTTACAGTGTTGTATGTTTATTTAGTATACATGTGCGATTAGCTACCCAAGTATGTAGCTTGCAGCGAGTTTGGAAGAAGGAACTGCAGGATGATCCAGTATGCTACGTTACGATTGGATGAAAAGCTTTTCACCATTCGAAGTGTTAGGAATAACCTTACTAACACTTGCGTCACGTTGAGTTAGTAAGGAGATCGCAGCAGAAGCTGGGTCTGCCATAAATTATAAACTGCAGAAGTACTCATTAGGATAGGGAAGCATGAAACTTGATAACTAGTCCTGCACCCTTAACATCTTCTATAACTGTCTTCTTATCACTACTAATTTCATTCACGTTTACTTATTGTTAGCATCCATGTTTAATCACTGTTACCATCCATACTCAAAACACACAACAACTTCAAAACCATTATTTACTTTATTTGCATAACTGTTACATTAATAGTATTAGATCTAGACATCAATCCTTGTGAAGAATGATAAAATATAAATACATATCACTTGCTACATTCTGACCACGTATACTTGCGCATAAGTGATTCCGAGTCACACTTAGAAATAGGTTATAGGTTATGCTTTGAGTTAATTACTGTACATTTATATTAGCACCCAGAACGCCAGCCAAGTTTTTGGAGCTGTTGCTGGGGATTGATTAATTAGAATTAGTATTACTAAGGTGAGGGTAGTTTTTATCGATTTAAAGGTTGAATACTTGTATTTTAAGGGAATCGAGATTTAAGGTAATACAACCAACAGGGAAAGAAGTCCCAATCACATTACCACAAGCACTAGCGTCAAAGATGGCGCTTCATAACTTTGCAAATCAGCAATGGAGCAACAACACTAATCTGCAGCAAACACGTTTTTATCAACAATAAGACTAGGCGGAAGAGAGCAACACAACAAATTTCTATTAAGCATATCCTAACTGGGAACAACAGTCGCAGTTTGGGGGAGATCATAGCAGCATTTTTCAGCATGAATTCGGTCTACCTGGAGATTGCACCAACATGAGCCATACATGAGAGGTTAGGAGTCATGAACCTAGGGGTCTGATGTACAATCATGGATAATTTTCGAAAGACATTACCATAGAAGAGGAAGAGCAGCTAAGACAGAAGCAATGGATGAGGGACAATGATATTATACCAGAACTTCAACAGCCCAATCAAGAGCACAAATAATCTCTGAATACAATCACAGAAGAAAGCGTTGCGAGCAATGTAAGAGTAGAAGAGATATATCTAACGGTCGACGTACTTAATGGGGTATTAACAATGGATTTTTTCGGTGAGACTGAGTTCTCTTGGGAAGATTCGGTTAGCCATGATTGAACGAGGAAAAGAGGCCGAGGCATTGCAGCGGGCTGCAGAAATAGACAGAGAACAAATGAGACGTTTTCGGTAGCAGGAAGAAGCTTGGGCAAGGTTTAGGACCCTGGCCACTCCGGAGGCTGATATCATAGAATGCATTGTGGAAGAAAGCGGAGAAGGTTCCAATGTTGATACTGAGCAAGTTCTGAGTGACGAAAACCAAATCGAGGATGAACATTCTCAAACAGTTAGCATGGTGAGTAATGAACTTGCAGAGCCAATTATCAGGATCCCGCATTAAACCAACAGGGGAGATGCAGAGTCAACTAGTTCGCCAGAAAATAATGTTAGTGCGTTAAACCATAGGCTACTCGTAATAGTACCCATATTTTTACGCTATCAATTTCGCATACGTAGCAAAAATTGATAAGTCGAGGAAGCAACAGATGGGCAATTCAATTGAGCTTCAATTCGATGCTCCACACCCTATCACCACGGAAAGTGTTAGGAAGTACACGCATTAAGGTGCAAGATGGAAAAAGGCAGGAAAAGACTATCAAAGATGGCTACGCTCCTGAGATATATAAATGGCCCAAGTAAGAACAAATCGCACTGGATGGAATTAGCACAAAGGTTCTACCCAGGTCCTGCTCAACAACATTCCTGGAATGCAAAAATCCAGTATTTCTGACTGATAGCTCTCAAATAGAGCATTATTCTGGAATTAAAGGGGGAAAGCAAGCATTAATAGAAGAAATACGATGAAATAACTTAGAAAGTCAGCATGCATTCATAATTGAGCATCGGCAGCGTAGTTTCATGTTTTTAGCATAAATCTTGAGTAAACTGTGCCTAATCAATGCTAATGGCAGGACTTATTAATTACACCGTGGAAAGGACAATCAGCATGAGCGATGACCAGCAGTGCAAAAAGGCACGAATTCAAAATAAAAATACTCTCGGGAAAGATACACCAACAAGGAAATAATCTAGAATCAATCAAGTAATGAAGGCAGCGTCAATCAAATAAATTCTAACGAAAATCAAGGAACGCTACATTAATGAAGATTTCATAGCTCATCTCGACTTGGTGGCCAAGTAATTCAATCCTATAAATACTGAGACATGGAGCCGAGGAAGTTGAGCTGGTCGGTCGGCCATGAAGCCTATAGCAGAGAAAAGCAATTGGTGGTATCATAGGAGCTGATGACAAGGGGACTGCACACTTTCTGCTGTGCCAATTCCATTTTACTGTTTTATTAGGAGTAGTTTGTAGATTTGAACATTTCTTGGTTGCAATAAAATCATCTGGTTTACCTTCTATTTGATGTTTATCTTTATAGTTGCGCTGTAGGAGTTTATGTTTACTATTCATAAATAGAAGTATGCTAGGAGCGTAGGTCATTGAGTTTTACACTGCTGCATGTTAATCTTTATATATATGCGTCGCTTAGCTACCCACATGTATACCTTGTGGGGAGATCGGAAGAAGGAACTGCATGTTGACCCAGTATGCTACATTAGGTTGTGTGAACGTCTATCCACTACTTAGAGTGTTAGGCATAACCTCACTAATGCTTGCGTTGCCCTGTTGCCAAGTATGGAGTTCATAGCGGAAGGTGGTTCTGCCATAGATCATTAAGTGCGAGAGTACTTATTTGTTAGGGAAGCAATACTCTCGTTGACTAGTTCGCGCGCTTAGAATACTCTAGGATTGCTAGTTTAGCATTACTCATTGCATCATATTTAATTTCAGCATCTTATTTGTTTACATTATTGCATTTCAACCAAACCACAAGCAATTAAACATACATACTTTACTTTTATGCACGACTCTAACTTAATAGCGTTAGCTCTAGACATCAATCTTTGTGGAATCGATAAAATTATATACTTATTACTTGCTGCAATTCTCGACCGCGTATACTTGCACGTAAGCGATTCTGAGTTACACTTAACTTAAGTTGACTTTGAATTAATAATGGAATATTATATTAGCACCGGAATCGCAACACATCACTGACTTTGTGCAAAATTTTACAATAATTTTTAGAATAGGAAGTTTTTCCATTTATGCAATTTTCCTTTTCAGTTATTTCCTTCAATTTTTGATTGCATAGTTTTAGAAAGGATTTGGTACGATTCTAAAGTAATCTCTTCATAATAAATAAAATTCCCTTTTGTGATTATCTCATTCCTTATACATGAATTTCTGAAATCTTTTGAAAATTTTTGTCTGTGCAAGGAAGGATCGACCACCACATCCTACTTTGCACCTCAAGAAACCAAAAGCTCTATTTTCAATTTCTTCTCCTAGAACTAATGGCCTCAAGCAGTAAGACATCTCATAAAGGAAAGGAGGAAAAAAGTAGAGGAGATGAATATCCAGTTTACCCGGAATCAAAACTCTACTGTACACTAGCACTGTAAGGACCCGACCCAAACTAGGGTCTAAACCTAAGTCCTTAACTCTAAATGCATGAAAATAGTACTCGACATCTTGGACATGTAAATTTAAAATACAACTCCTTTCAAACAACTCAGAAGAACAAGTTTATAAAACCATAAATTCATTAAAACAGTCCTTGGGTACCCCAAAAGTCAAAACATAAAAGCTCGGTAAAACATGTTCCACTTATCATGCCCCTAAATAGTTCATTCAGAAAGAATAAATTAAAAGACTCTACCCAAAGTAATGCTGCAGGTCCTATAGTCATATCCAGCTCCATCGATCATCCATATCAGTACAATCTAGTAGTACCTGTGGGGATTCCACAGTGGAAAAGGTGAGTTTTCGCAAACTCAGTAAGGCTTCCCAGCTCGGGGACAGACATGCACAAGAATATAAACATCAGTAAATAAGTATGATCAGCAACATAATCGAAAGGTGTACAAAACCTAAGCTCCTGGGTGCTAGGTCAAGAAACCTCATCCTTGATGAGCACCTCGCAGAGCGGTCTAAAGATCCTAGGCCCCAAGATCAAAAGCCCACAAGAGTCTTCTGACTCGAGAGCAATCTGACATCCTACTCTAGAGAAAAATGGTGAGTCGAGTAACCTGTTAGCCCCAGGCCTCGTTCATGGCAAGAGGTGGTGCCACACCAATCACCAAGGAACCATATCAGGCCCATACCACCTACTTGAAGAGTGCCTAGGCTACTAGTAGAAACCATCCAGGGCCGTGAGCCTGGCCAGCCGACCATCCACGAAAGTCTTGCAAAGCGAGAGGATATCACCTCAAACTGGGGTGTGAGCCCGAATATCATCGTCCACACCCACCTACTAGTCTCCTCTATCTGGTCTCCATGACTCGTTAGGGTCCAAACGAGCATCAAGTCATGCATCAAACAAATGCAAGTCCATATCAGGACAATCATGCAAGTCCATATCAGGACAAACATGTAAGTCCATATTAGGACAGTCCATATCATGACAACATGCAACGACATGCAACTTGACCATATCAGGCAAACATACATGATTCATGCATCACAAGTCATAAAGAGACAAGCATGAAATGTATATGCTCTCGATGCAATCAAATGCACATATAATGCACATGGTTATGTTACAATCAGACAAATCAACTAATGGAAGTAAACTGGCACATGTATTAACCACAGGTCCTCGAGAAGGGGTAAAAGGTCCCTTACCTAGAGGAATCCTCTAACAGCGCTCCAAGAATCTACTAGAAGGTTCAAATAGTCAAACACAACTTCGAGTCCTGAAACGAACAAACTGGTCAAAACTAGCACCTTAGACCATCAAAATTGGATCAAGAATATCAAATTTATCAAATAGGGAAGAACCTCGAAAAATGTGTCTCAAAGGCACCCGACGGCTACATGTGCCTCACAAACTCGGCTCGAGAACAAAAAATGGCTCGGGTCAAATCTGGTCAACAGAAAAGCAAGGGGATTAAAATTCACCATTTAACCCAATCCCAACAACCATTAAACTCTAACAAACACCTTTTACATCTCAACCAAACACCTTTTACACCTATATCCAAACAGCTACTAAACCTGAAGCCAAACACATTTAATCCAGTAATCAAATAAGCTTAAACCCCTAACCAAACAAGCTTAAACAATAACTTAAATGAGTTTAAACCACTGGCCAAACAAGCTTAATTCGCATTTTAAATGTCCATACACCCACAAACAAACACCTCTAATCCATAACTTAAGTAAGCTTAAACCAACAAACAAACACTGTTAAACCTCATTTAAACAGCCTACACTTGCAAACAAACAACCTTTACCCTTCATTAGAATAGCTTTAACCCAACTAAATTGTTTTTAAACCCATAAACCAAACTTACTTCTTCTTCAACCTTAAGATGTCACTTAAACCAAAACAAAGAGAAAAAACCTTACCTTAACTCCGGGGACGGCGAGAACAGATCCACGGTGGCGGCTGCAACACTCGAACCCTGGACACACCTGTACAAACGGCTGCAACACTCGAACCCCCACTTGCCAACTACGACGATGGCACAGAAACCTCAGGCGACGACCTTGCTCACAAACCCATCGCAGACGACGACGACTTCGAACCCACACCGAACCTGGCCGAAACCACGAGCCAACGACAACCCACGATGAAAAGACCCACTTAAACCACCCCCGCCCAGCTGCACGAAGATTAAGGCTCACGACTACGACGGAGCACGTGAACTGAACAGCGGCGCAGCTTCACGACGACGACGACAAGAGCTCAAACGAGCTACAACTGATCAGAAATGGAAGAGGGGGCGCGAAGGGTCAAAAGACCAATTTACCCCTTATTTTAACTCTAACCACAAAATGCCCTTTTACACTCTTTTATTACATTTAAGTTCACCAAAACCATGAGTTATTACAATATTCCCCCCTTAGAAAACTTTCGTCCTCGAAAGTTGACTAAGACTCAAATAACCAGTAAAACCAGAACACAAAACCTCCTTCACAACACGTTAACAAGAGCAACCTCATTGATCCTCAGAACTTCACAATCTCAATCTAAAAACTGAATAGGATTCTCTTCAAAAACACATCCTCATTCAACTTGAAAGGCTCATGATCAACGACATGAGACAAGTCTGGCACATACTGACGAAACATCGAACCTGGAACACAAAATGCACTGCAAACAACTATGAAAACAAAGCTAACGACAAGCTAATGTACCAACTTACTCGAGAATCACAATGACCTAACAACTCAGACTCATATTTTCTCTCAACTCAAACCTCAGCATTCCCTAAATCAATGCTACTTTCAGAAACACAAGACTGCTAACCTCAAATTCTATAACAAGCAAGCTTCTATAGTTACTTCCATCTATCTCAAATGCATAAAGAGCAAAACTCACAAGTGTTGAACACATCCACTAAGTTCTGACTGACTTTAACGGTTTGGCCGTAAACCTGTGGATGAAAAGCTGAACTAAACTCACAAGCAACTCCACGACCTTTCAAAGGCTCTTCCAGAAGTGCAAAGTGAACCGAACATCTCTATCTGCAACGATACTCACAAGAACCCTTTGCTATCTAACAATCTCTCCCAAGTACAACTGTGCCCACTTCCCTGGATTAAACCAGCTTCCCTGGATTAAAGTGAGCGCACTTGGTAAGTCGATCCATCAACACTCATATGGCTGTGGACTCTCTCGGCGTCCTAGGGAGTCCTGTGCTATAAAACCATAGAACGTTGTCCCACTTCCACTCTGAAACACTTAACTGTTGTAACAACTGCGCAGGCTCCAGCCTCAACGCTCTCTCACCTACTGACAAACAACATAAACTGATAACCCAGCAATCTCGCTGTTTGACACTCCATAGCCAACGAATGTTAAGACCTGCATACAACTTGGTACCCTCGAGATGCCAAGCAAACAACGAATTGAACGTCTCCGACCACAACTCGAGTATGATTTCAACATCAATAGACATATAGAATCTCTATCTGAACTGTCACTCACAAACAGACCCAACAACTACTGTCACCCTACTGACTCACTGCAAGCCTCGGGCAACAACAACTACTCAGTCAACTAAGCTGGAACCTTTTAATCAACACAACCCTGCTAAGTCGAACAAAGGCCACAACAAATTAGAGAAACAACACACTCCACTGAAAATGAACTTTTCTACTCTGTGTAGGAGAAATCACAAAAGCTTTACCAGGGTGGTAAAGAACCTCGCAATCAAGATCTTCACCCGCTCTAACAATCAGCACTATCTCAAAACTAGACTTTTCTATGTGAAACAAACTTTAAACCCTTTGTGAATCGCGAATAACTGCATCCTCTCTCCAAACAAGCCATGCCTCTAGCATCCCCAAGCATACACTACGAATGCTAACTTCAAAACACGAATCAGAGATATGCTTATACGGCTTAAGCTATCTAGGTCCACACGCTAACACTTTCCTCTATCTCAACAAGAGCAAAACACAGACCCTCTCAAAAGCATCACTACAAGCCATAAATTCAACTGACCTCTCAGTTACAAACCAGACGGTATCGAAATCAAACTTCTTCTTGAATTACTGAATCGGCCTCACACCCTACTGATCACACAACATCCGACCTCTCTCTAGCCAATTGTGTCCTCGATCCTCAGTAACCAATGTTGATCTGACCCAACTGCTCGCTGCATCGATCCTAGCAAAATCCACTAAAGTTTCTTGACGATAAATCACATTTAGAAACCTTTCACTCCACTGAGTTTCTCTAACTATTGCCAAAACTTTTGTCAAATCCTCAAAGTGATCCAATACTAACTTTGAATAAACTCTTAAATCAACTACGAACACATTCACAAACCCATTCAAGAAGTCCTAGAACCTTCTGATCGACGAATCAACAATGTTGCGGTGCATCTGCCAATCGTTAGCAACCAAAAGCAATCTGATCTTTGGAACACTACTTCTCTCTAAAGTTCATCAAATAAGTCTTCGATCTTATGCAGCAGGTACCGGACTTAACTGTAAACTTAAAGAACTTTGGAGAATAGAACACGATTCCGCTGAACCAACATTCCTCTTAACAACCACACTGGGGCGCTACACAAGGACACAGAGACAAACTGATCCATTGTAGAACAACTTCTACAACTGAAACTCAAGCTCCTTCAACTCCATCGAGGTCATCATAAACAGTAATCTTGAGATGGGATCATTCTCCAGCTCAAACTCAACTTAAAAGGACATTGTTTGGGGTGAGGGAAATCCAGGCATATCCTCTGGAAATACGTCGGTGAACTTTATCACTACTGAAACTGAACTGACAGCCTACTCAAAACTTTATACTCCTGATACTGAGGCAAGAAAGCCCACGCTTCCTTAGCTAACAGCTCTGTAACGGCCCAGTTTTCCTTTTCAGCTCCCCAGGTTTCTTCTTTTCCTGTTTCGGTGGTTTGGTTGGGCCGTTAGGGCAGTTTGAGCTTTCAGGGGTATTTTGGTATTTTGGCCTTCAGGGGTAGTCTCGTAAT
>JBBMKA010072882.1:0-15507 GCA_037833695.1 Sechiopsis laciniata | reverse complement strand
AAAACAATTTTTAATTAATTAGTTGAAAAAAAAATTAGGTAGATAAAAAATATAAATAAAATATTAAACAAAAAATATCACTACTTTAAAATTACAAAATATAACTAAAAACAAAAATGGTGATTTTTTTATTAAAAAAAAAAGAAAAAACATATTTTTATCTATAATAATTTATTTAGGTTGTAAATTGTACTTTATATTTTAAATAATTACTCAAAAATTTGTAAAATGATTGATTTTATGATAATTAATGAATTAATGATGACTCATTCATATTATGTTAGATGAATACAAATTAAAAAAAAGTTTAGAATAAAAAAAATGAATATAAAATTATAGTTATTTTCAAATTATAAAACATATTTTGAAAATATGATATTATTTAAATAAGAAAAAAATTTATAATTAATTAATTTAAACTTAATGATAGTAAAAAAATGTATAAATATTAATTAAAATTTTTAAACAAAAAAATAAAATTGATTATAAAACTATAATTAATTTTAAATAACAAAATATAATTTAAAATACGAAATTGGTTATAAAATTATTGTTAATTTTAAATTATTTTTTTTTACAATATTATATCATAAAGACAAACAGTTTTCAATTATTTAATTTAAAAAAAAAATCAGATAGTTCAAAAAAATAAATAAATAAATAAAATTGATTTTGAAAATATTGCAAATTTAAAATTACAAAATGTATTTACTTATAAAAGTGTAGAAAAATAAATTTAAAAAAGAAAAAAAGAGAAAGAAATAGAGGTGTTATTTTAAACTCTTATTTTGGTGGAGAGATTATTTTAACTTCAAAGAATTATTTTAACTTCAAGGGATTATTTTAACCCCAACAAACAAACACCTCCTAAGAAGAGGGGAAAGTTCGTTGAGAATGTTTCTCTAATGTGGGTGATTGTAAATTACATCAAAATTTTCATGTGTTATTATGGGCCATATTCTTTTTTTTTTTTCTTAACACATCCAGTTCTCTTCAAAGATAATCATATGGAGGATAAAATCACAAATAATTCATATAAGATTTATAAAATGTAGTAAATTTCATAAAATTGATAATTTGGTCGGTGGTTTAAAGAGCAAGATTTGGGCTCTCTTTTAGACGGGCTTAGGTTCAAATCTCATAGCTTTCATTTTTATTTTATTTCGAGGTTAGCTTTCTAATTATTTAGGGTAAGGGTGTGGGTTCAAATCCCCCGGCAGTCATTTTTTATTTTTTATTTTTCCTTTATTTCGAGGTTAGATTTGTAATTATTTGACATTCAATAACAAAAAAAAAAAAAAAAAAAAAAAGCATAAACAAAAAAGATATTAAACTTAACAACATTTTCATTTAATTAAAATTAAAATTGCATGCAATGGTTGACACTACATTGCGACTCCAGTCATTTTCCAGGAACAAAGTTGGTGGCATATGACCAGGCATTGTTGTTGACTGGGTCAGCAAGGTGATCAGCCAGATTCTCCAACGGGCCTTTTCCGGTGACAATGGCTTGAACAAAGAAACCAAACATGGAGAACATCGCCAATCTTCCATTTTTCAACTCCTTCACCTTCAGCTCTGCAAAGGCTTCTGGGTCATCAGCCAGCCCCAACGGGTCAAAACTCCCACCCGGGTAAATCGGGTCGGTTATCTCACCCAATGGGCCTCCAGCAATACGGTACCCTTCAACGGCGCCCATCAAAACCACTTGTGTGGCCCAAATGGCCAGAATGCTTTGGGCGTGAACCAAGCTCGGGTTACCCAAGTAGTCGAGCCCACCTTCACTGAAGATTTGAGAACCCGCCTTGAACCAAACCGCTTCTCCAAACTTCACGCCATTGCGGGACAAAAGTTCAGGAAAGACGCAGCCAAGAGCTCCCAGCATAGCCCACCTAACCAAAACAACAGAGCAAAAAAAAAAAAAAAAAAAATATATATATATTGTAAATGTTTATCAAATTATACATAAATTTCATTATATATGTAAAAATTTGAAGACAAACTTGTGTTTGTTATGTTCCATCCTTAAAAGACAACAATTTAGGTGATGTTTGACCTCAAGTATGTTTTGAAATTCGTACATCTGGTCAATTTAAGTCACATTTTGATTTATTTTTTAATTTAATTTTTCTATTTTTTAAGGTTAAACAATAACAAAATATGGCTTAAATAGATGGACTTCAAAATATAGGTGATGCATCACCTAAATTAAAGTCATCTTAATTACCTCGAGTGAATGACTTCGAGCTCACGGTTCTTGGCGAAGGTCTCGGGATCAGCCGAAAGTCCAGCCGTATCCCAGCCGTAGTCACCGGGAAACTCTCCAGTTAGGTAGGATGGCGACTCGCCAGAGAGTGGCCCCAAGTACTTAACCCGGTCCGGTCCGTACCAGGGGCTACCAGAAGAAACTGACCTGGAAGAGGATTTCCTCATGCTGACTCTGCCATTGCCGAAAAGCTCAGGGGAGGAGGGCGTGAGTTTCACCGCCTTTCCGGCGAGTGAGGGCGAGGACAGAGCCATTGTTGAAGCCGCCATTGCAAGCAACGATTACAGAAATTCGTTTACTGTTATAACTGGAATTACTTGCTTTTGCGTTGTTGTTGTGATGATCATAAAGCCGTTGAGGTTCTGTTTTTAAATAAGAAATTTTCTTATCGTTGGAAAATCAATGGCTACAGTTTCATTGGCCGTGTATCTCCACGTGGCGGCTCATATGGCCGCTTATACTGTTTAATCGCGAAAATAAATGTTTATTTGTTATTTTATGATATCGCATGGTCCTACTTGTCATCCAATGAAAAACATTGACATACAAAGCGTTAGATATTCTAATATCCGGTAAGAGGGAAATTTCTTCGCATTGAAGATTATTTTGAGATATTGGATAAGATATCATTAGCTAAAGTTTCTTATCTCAACTATCTTTCTTCAATTCTTGTATAGTTCGAATGACATATAGAGCAATATTACCTATGAATTTTGTATAATAAAAAATATAAATGAAACTTTAAAAGCATAAGTTAAATACTCTTTATACTATTTGAAAACTTCACATTCAAAAAATGATAATGTTTCATGACTTTTTATAAGAAAGACATGTTATCCCTCTCATTATTTAATTAGTTTGAGTTGGTAAATTCGTTAAAATATTATTTTATCTTTTTAATTTTGAAATTTATTCTATTTTAGTTTTTTTTTTTTTGAAACATTTATTCTATTTTAGTTGTTAAAGTCTATTTTTAATTACTCAACTTTAAATTTAGTTCAAGTTTAGACTAAAAACTTTTTAAAGTACAATTTAAGTATCTCAATTTTGACATTTGTTAATTTAAAAAAAAAAAACTTAAAATTGATTCTCAAGGAAAATGTTTGTTTATATTTCTTTACAAAAACTGGCATGTTTCTCTATAAATTTTTATAGAAATCCATTCACATTTTATTTTTTTATTGTATTAAATTATTAACATTAATAAATCAATTTCGATTATTATTAATTTCAAAATTATCACTGAAACTTATTTTAAGTATTGAAAATATACATATTAAAAATTAGATATTTAAAATTTTAGAGAGAAAAATAAAATAAACCTCATAACTGAGGGACTAAGATTGCACTTTACAAAATTTATGTATCAAAATAAAATAAACCTTAAAATTTGTGTTACCAGCATTTACATTTTTTTTTTGCCTGTTCTTTGGTTTAGGTGGCCTATGCTTGGAGCTCTTGGCTGCATCTTCCCTAAACTTTTGTCCCGCAACGGCGTGAAGTTCGGCGAAGCGGTCTGGTTCAAGGCTGGTTCTCAGATCTTCAGTGAAGGCGGGCTCGACTATTTGGGGAACCCGAGCTTAGTTCACGCCCAAAGCATTCTGGCCATTTGGGCCACACAAGTGGTTTTGATGGGCGCTGTTGAAGGATGATACCGCATTGCTGGAGGCCCACTAGGTGAGATAACCGACCCGATTTACCCGGGTGGGAGCTTTGACCCACTGGGTCTAGCTGATGACCCGGAAGCGTTTGCAGAGCTGAAGAATGGAAGATTGGCAATGTTTTCAATGTTTGGTTTCTTCGTTCAGGCCATTGTAATTTGTCACCGGGAAAGGCCCATTGGAGAATTTGGCAGACCACCTTGCTGACCCAGTCAACAACAATCTTGGTCTTACGCCACTAACTTTGTTCCTCGAAAATGAGTCAAAATGTACTCTCATCATTGCAATTCTAATTTAATAAAAATGAAATTGTTTTTATATTAAATATCTTTGTTTCTTTAAAATATTTTGATCGAATGTCAAATTATAAAGTTAATGATAAGGATGACAACCCTACTTGAAACTCCACATTGATATGTTTACTGTTCACTTTGGACCTAGACCCTCATGGCTTTGTTTTTTGGCTTAGACCCTCGTGGTTTTGTTCTTGGGCTTCCCCCAAAAGGCCTCATATCAATGGAGATGGTTGTCATCACTTATATACTCATGATCTTCCCCTCTTCTAACCAATGTGGGATACTTTGTTTGCATTCCAACACTTAGCTCAATAAATTAAAGTAGATATTACATTTAAGTCAAGTTCATCTAACATTGGATCGGAGATTTATATTGTTTAAATATTTTCAAAATATTATCTTACCAACTCAAAAGTTATAAGTGATATAAATAGGTAGGTATATCAAAGAATTTCTAACTGAATTTGAACGACCTTTAAATACTTATCATATAGTTTAGTTTATTTATATCTTATCAATTATAAAATAGAATTATTAAATTATGAGTTAGCCCATAAACGTCTGAGTTCGAAACTTTTATATCCCTACACTTAAAAATTTGTTTAATGGTGTTCAATAGAATACCTAATAAATTTGTGAGCATTAAATATGTCTAACAAATCTCTAAATTTTTTAATTTAATAAATACTTGAAAAAAAATCAATTGAATGGATTTTTTTTTTTTTGAGAATCAATTGAATGGATGAAAGATATAATAATATATTGTTTTTTTTAAAAAAAAAAAATGATATAATAATATAATTTCTAATAGAATAAATATTAAAACCGACAGCTTCAATTTCCCTTTTTTTTAAGCAAGCTTGATAGTTAATATAATATTTTTGTTTCTATTTTTTTATTTTTTTAATGTTTTAACAATATTGAAAGCAACCAATAAGAACAGTCACTTAGGGTGTATTTGGTTGTTGGGTAAATATTTGGTAGGGTGGTATGGTATAGTAAAAATTTTGTAGGGGTGTATAAAATATTGAAAATAATTGTTTGGGGTGGAGGTATGACAGAAGGTATATTAGAAGTCAGTATTTGGAGTGCAGGTATAATTGTACGTGTACTGCAAGTTAGTGTTTGGGTTGTAGACATAATGGGGGGCATACTCAAAATTAGTGTTTTGAGTGCAGATATAATATAAGTTCGGTAAATATACGATAAATTTTGTTAACTTAAAAAAAACTTATAAATTGATCTCTATGATAAATATGAAGTTAATTATAATAAAAAATGACTTAATAATATATTTTTCCAAAGAATTGGCTCAATAATGTGTTAAAAGATTAATTTTTTGAAAAGAAAACTTAGACATTAAAAGTTCATGGACAAAAGTAATATTTTAAGTTTATACCATAATTTAATTCTTAAATTTTAACTATTAAATTTTTTGATCCTACTTTAGCAACTATTTATTTAGTTTTTTTTAATCATCAATATGTACATAGTCTAACATGAGAATTATACCCAAAATTTTTCTTATATTTTTTTTCTTTCTAAATTTAGTATTTTGATTCATGAACTTTTAAATGTCTAATTCTAATCATAAATCTCAACTTGAAATTAAATGAATGTGTAATGTTTTTATTTATTATTATTTTTTTGTACCATGAATTTGTTCTATTTTGATTAAAAAAAAAAATTAACATACAATTTTAATATATATACTTAACAAATCTTTAAAAAATATAGTATTTATGGTAAATTTAAAATTTAAAATTGGTTTATAATGTTAATAATATAATTAAAACAAAAAATGAATTATAAATAAATAAATATATATCTAAAATTTGTAGAGAAAAAGTATTTTTTTAGTATAGAAAAAGTTTGTTTTTTAAAAAAACTATTTTTTCTATATGAAAAATGAGCAAGAACATTTTTTATAAATACAACTTTTCAATAACATGAACAAAAACAAGATAAATCTAAATAACATATTAATAATTTATATATATACTTTTAAGTAAAAAATTATAAAAAAAATTGTAGGTAGTTTAGTTGGTTAGCTCACATTAGGTCTTGAGTTCAAATCTAAATTTTTAAATTTTAAATATAAAATAATTAAGAATAAAAGTAAGTAAAAAAATGGAAAATTGACAATAAATATACATTATCTAAATAAGAATTAAAAATTAAAAAAAGAAAAAAGAAAAAAGAGGGCAAGGTGACTCAGGCAGGCAGGATGGTGTGGAGAAAGTGGGTGGGGGTAGGCTTAGAAAATACAAACCGGTCGGGTTTGAAAGAAGCGGCGTGGGCCTCTAACCCACGCCCCAAACATGAGTATGGGCCGCCGGGATATATTATGTTGGGCCACACCTGGCGGCCAAACAAGCCGTAAGATATCTTAGAATGAGGTTGGGGTCTAAGTTTCCAATTATGACTAGGACTTTTGAATTTATATTCGAATGAAAAAAAAAAAAAAAAACATCTAGAGCTGTCGTAAAATAAACTATCAAAAAAAGTAAAAAAAAAAAAAAAATCAACAAAAAACAAAAAACAAATGGCAGCTTAAATAATGTTGGAGGCAAATTAAAACAAACCGGCGTGTGTTGGACATATTGGGAGGCCAAACGTGGGTGCAAGCGGGTGGTCTGGGACACCCACGAGCCAAACAACCCCTTAGTGGTATTAACGTGAACAATATTCAAGGTAAGAATTTGTAGCACTATATTTCTGGGCCTGCCAAATGACTAATTGCTTGGGCTTTGAGCCGAAGCCCAATTAAGGAATGGGCTTTTGTTTATTTTTCCTTCTTAGCTCTTTTGTTTGGATATAAATATATGAAAATCCACAACTCTTACTTTCAAGATTTATATTGCTTTGCCTCGCCCTTCTTGTCTTTATCTTTTTCTTTTTGATGCCATCCTTTTTGTCTTATCTTAACCATTCTTTTCATCCTATTGCTTTCAAGTAATATTAATTATCTAACAATTGGCAACGAATCTATCAACAAATTTCCAGATTTCTTTTATTATCAATAGCTTGATGTGTTTCACATAATCCAAAAAAATAGAAAATATGTAAATATAAAATTTATCTTTATATCACTTTAAATATACTTTCGGTTTATTTCATATCCAAAATTTGGATTTGCTACACATAGCATGTGATAAGGTCAATCTAGGTTTGATGGCAAAAAATTTAAATCACATAAAAATTAATCCACACAATTAGGGATAAAGCTAAAAGCATTTGCAAAAGGAACAACATGCTAGAGTCTAACTTTTTTATACATCAAATCTTTCAACTCTCAACACAAAAAGGAATAGATTAGAAAGAAAAATAATTAAAATAATATATTTAATAAAATTTAAAAGGTAAGACAAAGTAAACAAACAATAACAAGTTGTGTATAAATTGATTTCTAATTTTATATAGGAGGACATTTTGAAGGGGACAAATTTTACTGGTTGATGGGATTTGATGATTTCAAACAAAGATGCTTTTGCCAATAAAAAGATGCTCCTTCAATTCTTGTAGTTAATGATTATAAAGTCCTTTCTATATGATTATATTTATTATTATTATTATTATTTAGGGGTGACAACTCACTTTCCTTATTCCTTTAAGACAACTTTTAGCTACAATCATCCAAAAAGCCCAGCCTTGGTTGGTTGGCAAATTTTTCATCACTTCCCAAAACACTTCTTTCTTTCTTTCTTTCTTTCAGATCATTTATTTATTTATTTACTAGCTAGCAAGCAATCAAAACCCACATTGACTATTTTCTTTCATCCATTTAATTTGTTCTCAAATCCACAAACCTCCTTCCTTATGTTTCATAATCTCTTTTGTTTATTTTCCTCTTGCAATTATTCAACTCATTTGATCTATTATATATATTGGTTCTCATTATCATGCATTTGGGTATAAAAAGTTGAGTGATTTGTTCAACCCCACCATTGATACAAATCCATATGGATTGATTTGCTATCATTATTCAAATCATTTGTTTTATATATGAAGAACACTACATACAACAAGATGGAAGGAAACAAGTATTCAAATAACGTCTTTGCAACCGTCTCATATGTGCTAAGATCTTTATTAAAAAAAAAAAAAAAAAAAAGACCAAATAAACACCTTTAACATTTTTAGCAAAAGATACTGCCAAATCCATTTACTCAACAAGGCGAGGTTAGTGTGATGAATCTTAGTGATGCCAACACCCTTTGATGACACGAGTGACTCTATCCCAAACCAAACAGGTGAGCTTTACCACCTTGCCCATCATGTATGCTATAACCCCAAATATCAACTAAAGTCGACTGTTGAGGTCTAGATCGTACCCGATATCGATAATTTATGAACGCTAACTTTCGACCCTAAAGCCAATTCAAACATTAAGTGAGAGACCTAAAGAAATTCATTAGAAAATTTGCATCATTGTATCAAGTGCTTATATTCTATGCATTTTTTATTCTTGTAGCGAGGTAATCCATAACAAGAACAAAAAGGAACGATCCCCTGTCGGCGGGGAATCTGCTCCCGGGTCGTCGCTTTGCTGCGTCTGGCCCGTCACGTCTAGACAAGGAGTGTGACAAACAACTATGGGTCTCCCTAACGAGTGCCATAAGAAACAAAGATTTTTCCTCTAGGCTTGCCCATTCACAATTACTCTAAAATTTGTAGGGGAGATGCAAGCCTTGATCCTCATACTGCTGAAGCCTTTCAACTTTAAGACTGTAAAAAGGAAATTCCAATTCAATTTATCAAACATATTTTCCATATCAAGTTTGATAATTACACCCATCAACTTGGAGCATTACTAGAAATCAACCTCCTTATTAACCATTAAACCTTCATCTGTAATTTGACGAGTTTTGAACAAACACACATTGCATCTCATCAACTATAAACGGGAGAACTTGTTTTAATCTTTCAACTAACACATTTGATAGGATTTTATAAAAACTTGTTTTTTTTTCATTTAGTTTTTTTTATTTATCGGGCAATATTAAGAAATTCTTATAATCTTGAGAATTTTGGGAATCAAAGCAATGCACCTCTCGTCCCCAAGGGGTAACCCAGTGGTTGAGGCTTAGAACTTCAAGGCATACTTCCTTGAGAGATCTCTAGTTCGAGTCCGTTGAAAAGTTTTTAAACTAAAATAATTTTCGAAGTATCTCAGTGCCACGTCCTAGGGATGGGTTAGTGGTGCCCCGAGTATAGGGGAGCGAAGTTTCGATTTTCCGATAATATAATAGATATATGAACAATGTTCTAAAACTTTCTAAAGAACTTGAATGTAAAACTGTATGAGAACGAAGCTTTGTTTGAACCAAGAGAGTCAAGATAAGTTTTATCTTTAGCTAGCGAGAAAGGATCACATAGATATGCAGTCATGAAGGGGTTCCACCTAAAAAATAGTTGATAATGAGGAGAGTAACTCATATCTCTTATATATATTGTAATGGGATCTTCATTCTTTTCGATGTTGGGATCCTTTAGCAGATAAATTCCAATTTAAATAGCTAATTACCAACCAGTATCATTCCCATATTTATAGATGCTTGTGAAATGACGAAGAAATTCCTCAGAAATGGTCGTATCAGTTGTACAACTATTACTTTGAACCATTTGATTGAAATAACTAAAGAAAATCAAGGCATTTCAAACTTAAAAGGACAAAGAATCCATTTAAGATCCTTAGATTTAAGAAGATTAGGAAAATGGCCTGGAGTTGATCGTATAAGCCTTCTTGAATAATGAATTTGTAATTTATGAAGTCCACAAGGGATAGTACAAGTGGTTGAAGACTTGAGCTTTGAAGGTGTACTTTATTCAAGGTTCTAAGTTCGAAATTCACCTGCTACATTAATTTGTAGATACCTTTTGTGTCTACATTCCTTCGATGTCTCCTAGTTTATAGCCTAGAGACGAGCATAATTATCCTGGATATAGTGAAGCGTTTATGAAGGATATCAATTGGTGCAAGAAATCCAACATTTATAGCCTTTACGACTATTGTACGTACTATTGCTTTAAATTAACCACCATTCTAGTCTTGTACTAAACTTTTTTAAGTGTATCTTATCTTACACACTCTTTGCTTAATGAAGTATCTTGCTCTAAAAAAATATTGAAGGAAATTTCTTTATTAGATAATATGCACATTCATTTTGCAACTAATGAACAAAGTCTATACAAACCATTTTTTTTAATTCAACAAGGGTGTGATGAAGATTCTAATTTATGAAAACTCGACAAATACTCATGTCTCGATTGAACTATTACTTTGGTTGTTCTTTCTAATTCAATTCTACATACCACTTCTCACTTTCACACTTCATGGAACCAACCTTAACAATATTAAACGATTGAACCACCCAAAATAGACTCAAACTTTCATTGTTCATTACTTTTTTTCCTATTCCAACTCGTACTCTTTATTAAATTAGTCCTCTTTTTGTCATCTCTCCATATTGATTGTTTGTTTTTTTGGTAAAAAAAGTGAAAAATTATTGAGTGCATTAAAGTCCATGATAGTGCCTACACAAGGAAGCTCTTTTGACCACATGATTTTTGAATGAAATCTCCATCAATCAAAAGGCAAATCCAAAGAGCAGTAGGCAGTAATAATCGACATAATAATAATCAAATTTTATCAATCGCAGTGGATCCCACTCCTTTTCCACGATCCTATTCTCCACAAAAGAAAAGGCGAAAATCAAGGGTCTATTTTCAAAACTTCATCCCTCTTTATTTACTTTCTAAGTTAAATCATGTTTTTTTTTTCCATATTATAAAAGCTAAAGTAATCTTTAATATTACTTTCTTTGTTGAAATATCTAAAATTAGTTATCTTCTAACATTTCGAATGTCCAAATACGAGAGTTTTGAACTTCATTTTCCACCTTCTATTTATATTTAAGAGAGGCGCTATATCTTTTTCAAACAAATACAAAGGAAAAGAGGTGCTATATATATATATATATATATATATATATATAAACCATTTAACTTTTATCACTTTATTTTATAGCTTCGTATTAAAACAGTTTTTCTTAGCATCGGTAAATAACACTTCATTATTGAACATGTAATTTATTTATATTTTTTAATTCAACAATAATTAAAAGTGGATATTCAAATTCGTCATCTTTTAGTCATGAACATACATTTATGCAATTAAGTTACCATTTTTGTTGGCGCATAAATCTATTTATCCACTATTCTTGTCATATTCTTTACTTGTCATTATTTATTTTTATAATGATATTATTGCAGTTGTTTTCTTTAAAAAATGTACAAGCTAATTTCTCTCGCTAAAGTTTGAAAAAATGTTAAATTGATATTTGACTCACAGTTTGATGGCGTGATAGTTTCATTATTTGAGAGTAGTGGTGTCTCTATATAGGATTTGTAGTCCTCCTTCTCTCAATTTGTATATTCTTTTTCTTGCACAAAAATTATTAATTTTGATTAAAAAAAAAAAGTAACTATAAACAACTAGTAAAAAGTAAATTAAAAATTGATTAAAAATATATAGAGGACAAAATTCAAGCTTTATAAAGAAACGCCATTTTTGTTCTTTAAAACAATGTATTATGCAATTTGGTTGTAAAAGAAGTGGGTAGGGGTGGAATAGCAAATAGCAATGGGGGAGGAGGGGGGTAGAAAATGCAAAAAGGGAAAAGTAGAGGGAGCAAGAAGGAAAAAGGGAAAAGAAAAAGGGTGCAGGCACCTGAACAGCGGAGTTGATGGGCCACTCGTGCATGATTTTTGTTGTCATTAATATAAATACAGAAACTGTAGCAAATGCATGGATGGAACGTTCTGCTCTTCCAAAAAGCTTCATTTTTTTCCAGATTTTTCTCTGGCCCCTTTTTTTTTATTTTTTATTTTTTATTTTTAATTTTTTCTCTGACTCCCAACCCACACGCTCTCAGATTCTTCTGCACTCTTACATGCCCATCTCTATCTCTTTCCCCCTCTTCAATTATTGCCACCCGACCCGCTTAGGGTTTTCGAGAGTTGAATTTCTGTAATCTGCGTTTGGAATGCATGGTTGAGAGTCGGTGAAGCGGAGTGTTATGTGCACTTGCATTAGGAGTGTTCATATATTCTCTAAAAACTGAATTGACCGACTGAGTCAAGATTGGTCGGTTGGTTTTCAAGTTTGGTCGGTCGGTTTCGATTTATGCCGTATAAAAATTGAAAGTCAATCAGTCGACCGACAATTAATATATAACTAGTGTAATTCATCGGATTTCACCATTGGTAACATAAAATAAATCTTTTTTAATAAAAAAATAATTAAAATTATCATACCATAAAAGTACTTAATATTTTTATAATAAAAATCATGTAAATTACTATGTTCATAAAATTATATTTAAGAGATTTAAACAACCGAACCCACTAATTACCCGATCGGTCAATTTTTACAAGGAAAAAAAAAACTTTGATGCCAATTTTCTGTGAAAATCAACACTAACCAACCGATGAACACGTGTTATATTTTCAATTTTTATTTGAAGGGATACTTTTGAATAGTAATTAAGACGAATTTCTGTCAAGGAGATCTTCTTTATCTTCTCATCTAATCTTTGCGGATAATTGTGAGTTGAGAAATAATGTTTTATAAGTTAATGTGTTTAGAGCTTTATGATTTATAAGGATGAGGGAATTGCTAGAAGTTTGAGTTTAATTTAGCTTGTGAGATTAGTTAATTTGTCGTTGAAAAGTGAACTTCCATATTGTTATGGGTAAACTTTATTCTTCAAGCTAAATAGATTTTCAAAAGTTTTTTCTTAAAAAGTCTACGATATTTTGAAGAACAACGAATATACAAATCATCTCATTTTAATTATTGTCCTTTGAAATGTCTGAATGGATAAAATAAAGTTTCTCCTTTCTTGAAGGAAACTTCATAGCAACTTAGGGGGAACAAAGCTATAAATGACTAGTGTGTTTGTTGCATTCAAAAAAAAAAAAAAAAAAAATGTTGCACACCAAGGGAAAGCATAGGACTAAGCTTCAAAATATGAGAACTTCTTCACCACTTTTAAGGGCTATTTAAAAAATGGATTGAATAGATTATTGGTCCATAAATTTTAAAGTTTATTTTATTTTGGTCTCAATTTTAAATGTTTAATTTTTTTTTTTTTTTTACTTTATAGTTTATTTTATTTTGGTAAATAGACTTTGAAACGTCACTTTAAAGTTGGTTTTATTTTGATATCTCAGACTTTATTTCCTAAAATTAAAAAGAAAAAATTAAATTGTAAAAAGCAAAAAAAAATTCTCTCGTTACCTCTTATCTCTCTCCATCTTTAATTATTTTTCTATTTTCTCTTCTTTATTTTTTTTTCTCTCTCTTCAACTATTTTCTCTTCACCCTTCATTATTATCTTCAATATTTCTCTTACTCAGGTAAATACTTTCCTAAAATTATGGAAAGTCAACACAAAGAAATAGAGTTAGTGACTATCAAAGAGAATAGTAAAAATTAAAATACAAATCACATGATCTAAAAAAGAATTGAGGTTTGGGAGAGAAGGAGAGAAAAGAGAACAAAAATATCTTTTTTATTGGTTTTAACAGAAAAGTAATCTTCTCAAAATAGTAGGAACAATTTTGATTTTTTTTTAAAAAAATTTAAGAATTGAAATTGAAGATTTGAAGTCAAAAACTAAAATGGTACATTTTAAAATTAAGTAATCAAAATGAAATAAATTTTAAAATCAAGGTACCAAAATAATATTTTAATAACCTAAAAATAATAAATAAAAAAAATTACCCCAAATAATATAAGACTTCATTTATTTATGTTTGTCTCCCTTTCTCAACTTTTTCATAGCAAAAAATTAAATTAAAACCCTTCATGAAAGTTAGAGAAAGCAACACTCCATGGCTAACATTTAATAAGAAATGGGTTTTTTTGTAGCACTTGCATGCTCTTTGCATGCTTTTAGAATGAAATCGTATCTTTTCCAAAAAAAAAAAAAAATTAATAAGTAATAAACACCAAACCCACCCTCCCCTTGCATCCATTCTTTAATTGCTGCCCCGAACACACAACACACATATATACTCATGTTTTAATAGTTCTCTAAAATAATAATGCCTCAACTACTAAATCATCCTAAATAAAAAAAAAAAAAAAAAACTAGTATATCATTCTTTTAAAGAGAGATACTATATTAAGATATGTAGGTAAAAAAACATACCACAAAAGTTACCTCAACTAGTAAATAATTTAAATCCCCCTTGCACAGCGCGAAAATTAATTCAACTTTATAGATCTTCAAAAGTTGCTTTGAAAACTTTATGGCATTAAATATGTTGCAATATTTGGTTAACATATATATAAATGTAAGTTTTTTCATCTCATCAAAAGTACATAAAATTGACATAAATAATTGTTTTTAAAACTTTATGACATTTAATATGTTGCAATTGATATCCGGTTAACACACACACACAAATTATTTGACCTTAATTGGTAAATTTGACCTAAAAAATTGTTTTTTTTAGTACTCATCTCATGAACAAATTATAATTAAAATATCTTAATTGGTAAAAAAAGATCATATGAAAGCTTTCTTTTGCTCTATAGAGAGAACACGTCTCCAAAAAAAGTATTTTTAAGCTTTATAATAATATAAGTATATCAATAATAATTCAAGCAACATTTGAAAGTGTTTTTGCGTCAAATTGAGCAAATGGGTCCAAATGTACTTAATTTTAGACAAAATATGAAAGATGGTCATTCCAACCTACATATACATATACATCCGCATCATCAATGAACATATATAATAAATTAATAAGGACCCACTTAATATTTGTCTTTTTGATATCTGTAATTATTCTTACAAATACCTCAATTATTCTTACGAGACAAACCATCGCATCTAACAAAATACGCTCGATCTTTAAATCAACTTATCATAATTATTGGCCACCGAAAAAATTTAATCAATAGAAGAACAAAGGAGATGGTTTTTTTTTTTTTTTTTTTTTACCTATAGTTGGTAAATGGACCTAAAAACTCATTTCATACGAAAGACAAATAGTAAAGTGATTATTGGAAACATTTAGAAAAGGAAAAACGGGCGTAACAATAATAAGAAAATTGGAAAATAGTACAAAAGGTGATCAGAGACAGTAGATGTGACAATGGGGTTTGAAAATCACATGGGGTCAGATTGGGGTGGGGTGTGGTTTGCATTCATTGATACAAATAATATTATATTATATTATATTATATTATATAATTTATATATATATA
>JBBMKA010072851.1:0-15510 GCA_037833695.1 Sechiopsis laciniata | reverse complement strand
TTTTTTTAGTTTTTAGAATTCCTTTAATATTTTAAAAACATTTTTAAATTTTTAAAAATAAAAACTAAAATTGATTATCAAACAAACCTGTTTTCAAAAAATTAAAAACAAAAACAGAAAACAAAAAACAAAATGATTATCAAATGGGGCCTAATGTTTTGTACTTTAAATAGAAAACCTGAACTTCTGTGACACTTTTAATAGCATTCCTAAAAACTTTTGAATCAGATCAACTACTTATCTTGGTCACAAGTTTTGACACAACTAAGTCCACCTTAGGACACTGCTAGTAAACATTGTAATACAAATCTAGGAAGAAGAAAATCAAATAAACTCACCCTTAGCTAAGCGAGGGGCACATTGGCCCAGCCGATTATAGTTACCACTCATCTCCATATTAGTATGATTATTCATTTTATTTTAGACCTATGAGTTCATGACTTTATTTTTTATTTCACTCAACAGACTTCATATCAATGGAGATATGATTTCCCTCCTTACATATTCATTGATCTACCAGTTATCCAACTAATAATGGACTATACTTTATTTGCTATAATTTTAGATTAATATTTTTTAAAAGATTTCATCCCGTAGGGCATTTGTTTGTTAAATTTATTGAGGAATCAAAATGAGTATTTATCCAAAATTGGCAATCCGTCTCTCCTTTAATCATGAAAAAAAACAAAGAACGAAATGAGAGTGTCTCTCTAACGTTTAGAGAGACTACCTCAATGGATTGTGCGAATACCTACCTGGAGAATGGATATGAGCGTGTGTGAACATCATAAAATGTGTTTTTGGGTCTTGTTTTGCCCTCTTTTGGTGAAGCTCGATCGGAGCTTTTCAAAGATCAACTGGCTGACTCTTTTAGATACGAAAATGTCAAAGGACGAATGGCTTTGAGAGGAATTTCAAAATTTCACTCAATCTAATTAATCCAATTAATCTATGTCCCTAGTGTTGTTTAATCTAATCCTAAGAGAATGCCGATTCTGAGACTTTATCTCCGAGTTTCAATGTACCAATTATGCCTTCTTTGAAAGTGGTATTTTATTTGTCTTTCGAACTATGACTCCAAACGGATTGATCGCCTGATTGGAAGCTTTTTTTGGAGTTGTAAGATAACTTGAGGGGAAGGAACTAAGGTGTTTCTTCTTTGCCATCTAGGTAAACTCCCGTGACGGGAGAAAACACATAAATTAATTAAATGGTTAATTAATTACTTATTTAATTATCCAATGATTAAGTTATTATTAATTATCTAATATATTAAAAATGCTCTTAATAATATTTATTTAATAAATATTTTCAATTAATATATCTCATACATTAATTAGTTTACTTTAAGTAATATTTTTTCAATAAATATTAATTTCTTAATATATTTTAGTTTTTTGTATCAAATACATTAAACTATATATCTCTCACATTAATATGTCCAATACATTAATTAATTAGTTTAAATCATTCAAACTAAACTCTTCATACTTATCAATCTATCGTTCTCATGAGCTAGCTTGAGACCTATTAACCTACATATTGTAAGCTCCAACAATACAAAATTAATTGGACGTAAGTCTTTAGCTCGAATTTAATTTCCATATGTTAACTACATGCTTATTCCACTAAAAACCTAAGTTGCACTATCACGCACTGTAGGACAAGTTATGTCCATGTATATAATCGATCATCTGCTAATTGATTTCTCACGAGTTGTTTGTAATTACAGCTGATCAAATGTCTGTTTTACCCCTATAATTACATCTTTCTCCTTGACTGTCATTGACTCAGAACAAGTTATTTATGGTCCAACTACTAGTGTCCTCTCGGGCCAATAAGATGCAGGTACCTTTTCTTCAAGCCCGGAAATCATTCCTTAGGAGAACTACTCATCTACTTTCACACAAATAGGAAATGAGCAAACTCCATCTCGTGGAGTTAAGTTTATAGCTACTTACTACGACAATCTCTAACATTGGAGGGATATTGAATCAACATCGTTGGCTATTCTAACTCATGCACATCAAATGACATTTACACAAGCAGGAGTTTGCAACTCACTCAAGATTAAGATTGGATCAGCATGTGATCATCCTAGCAAAATATTGATCTAAGTCTTACTTAGACCGATCAAGTATTTCTGGTCCAGTCTTATACAAACTCTTTGCATTGATACCCTCGCTCACATGTCTTAACATGAACAACCTAGATTAGGTTATTGCAAATTGGGTCGTATAACCAATGTTTTACAAGACGAAGCGCCCAATTTAGGTCCATATATTGTAGACTACTTTATGTTATTGACTTGTATAAAGATCCACTTGTATGTCCCAAATACATATTCAAGTTCTCATCTTAATATCCTTGGGTTTCACGTCATTAATTAATGTGTTTGGCTTGGATAATGCAAATTAAATATTAGCTCTTTATTAATGATAATAATTAGATGTTTTTGAATTACAAACTAACAAGATGAGCACGAAAATGAGAATGGGAAGAGGATGAGTCATTTTTTAAGAAGGCAGGTGGGAAGAAAAAGAGAGGGTTCTGGTGTGAAAATGATGAGATGGAAGAGTCTTGGAGTGGAGAGGATTTCTCTCGGCTAAGGAAAAATGTGCAATGGAAAGGGGTTGGTGGAGTAGTTGGAAGAAAAAGCGAAAATAAAGAAAAGTTCTCAAAGCAGAAGTCAACTTCACCCATGGCCAGACTTTTTCTTTGGTGAGGAGTGCATGTTGAGGGACATTCAATTGTCCCTTAGAGGCAGAGAGATCAACAACCAAATAAAAATAAAATCTCTAAAACAATAAAAGTAAATGATAAGAGTTTAAACCTTGGGCACCTTTTTTTTTATACAATAATATTGGGGGGAAGGGGGTTTCGAACCTATAAATAAGCTCATGGTTACTAGATTGTATAAGATGTTGTTAGACGACCTAATGGAATACATAATTCAAAATTTTTTACCTAATCGTCCTTATCGGAATAGTTAGTAAAGCCCTTAGGTAACCTTGGCACCCCGAAATTACAATTAACTCAACTAGCTGGGCACGATAGTGTTCCATACATTGAGGTAAATAGTCTAATTAGTCCTAATTAGTTGAGTATGGCGACGTTGAAACTAGCATAACTAATTGCTCTAAGCATTAGAAATTGATTAAGGTAAAATAATTAAACTAGGTGTGTATTCCTAATTCGATTAATTCATTCTCTTGATTCTTAGGTCCTAACGTACGACCTACATGAATGAAGAGGAAAACTCTACTTCTATAACAACACGCTATAACTCTTTTGTTAGATAAATCTAATGGTCATACATTTAATTGAAAGCAATAGGTTGACAATCTATCAACAAACAAACAAACATATAATATGAACAAGAACAAGAATCTACGAATAGGACATGCTAGAAAATTCTTGAAAAATACAAAAATCTCACAAAAAATAACAAACTACCATGTTTTCCACAAAAAATGGCATTGAAAGTCTATCAATCATTAAAATAATGAAGCCTAAACACCAAAATGTAATCAAATGAAAGGAAAATAGAGGAAGAGACTAAAAGTGAGCAAAAAAACGGTGTCCCAGTGGTCTCTAGCTCTCAATAACCTAAAAATAAAAATAAGAAACTGCATTTTTATAGTGCCCTCGCACGTGGCTCACGGCTAACCCTGGGCAATTGAGCAATATTTTTGTTTTTGCTCAAATGTCCGATTGACCTCCAGTTTGTTGCGTTGGAATCATTCTTGATCAATTTCTTACAAAATACAAATTTATAAAATATACGAACTTCAAAACTAATTAGAAATAAGCACACAAAAGTGGGCCAAGTTTGGTTTGATCAAATACCTCAACCTAAATCTTGCTAGTCCTCAAGCAAGCCCTAAATCAACATACAAAATCTCCTTCCTACTCCCTTTTCATCTCTATTACTATCAAAGAATATCAATAAAGGCAATCACACTTCAAAGTTGAATTTTAATGTCAATCAAGAAAATAAACATTCATATGATACATTTTGTATAAAGCTCAAGCATTTCATCAAAATCAAGTGCAACAAGACTTAACACCCTCCCATGGTTTAACTCAATATTCTCAAAATATATAGGGTGTTCTTAAGCTAAAATTCAAAATCATGCATGTTATTACCATAGGTTTGCAAGTAAATCAAATCTCCACCACTATAGATGAATTGATTGCAAAAATAAAAGGTATTTCATCAAGGTTGTAATGAGCGCCTGGGTAAAAGTAGGAATGGAGGAAAATTTAGGTGTTCATAATTAAGACCAAGAATTAATATTGTATTTAATCAATGTCAAATAACATTCACAAAACACACTATCCAAAACATAATTTTATTCCCACACTCTAATGTGCTACAACTTTGGAGAAACAACAATTTAATTAATCTTTTTTGTCAAAATATTCTCCAAACATGTTTTTTTTTCTTGAACAACTAATTTTTCAAAGTATTTTTTTTTCTTTTCATTTTGCCTTATTTTTTTCTAACTTTTTTTTTTTCACTTTTCCCAACATTTTTCACTATTTGTTTTCAAATATTAACTATCATACAACATTTTCCTCTTATCTCGAGAAATGTGCAACAATTGAGGCTAACAAACGAGATGACCTATGTTAAATACAATGTGCTAGAATCAAGAAAAAAATGGGATATAAGCTCAAGGTTGCTAACTAATAATAACTCAAATGTGGGTATTTTAAGAGTCCAAAAATTGGTTAATCGAAATTGTCTTTATCGTATTAAAGTATCAATCTAGAAAATGATGGCCTTAAATTCATTCACAAGCAAGTTCTAGAATAAACACACTAAGTTTGATCACTCAATAAGAAATAAATTGAGCAAAGTATAATATTGTTGGTTATTCCATTGTATCGTATATTGTACTTATTTCTTAATTTTATGGAGATTTTCATATTATCTTATGTAGTATTCTATTGGGGGATTTTCTCTATATAAGGAACCCCACCCCTCATTTATTCTCTAAAATCTAGTTGGTATCAAAGCATCAAAGGAAAAAAATCCTAAATTTTGTGATCCTTAACCTTCTGCTGTAGAAACTAGACCCACCTTCTATTGGAATAAACTTAAATGTATTTTTGGAATATGGAATAATTAATTAGGAATTAGTAGGTAGACAATTAAGGAATTAATGGATTGTCAATTTAGGAGAGTAATTAAGGAATGAGTAGATTTTATTGTTTTAGCAATTAGCGGGAAATACTTATGGAAAAAACTTGGAGACCAAGTTTGTAATAGGCTATACATAGAGAGTTCATTCATTGTGAATTGTAGAGACAATCGTAGAGCAAAAGAAAGTGAAAGAGGAAAGTTGTGTAGAGAGTTATAGAGAAAGTTTAACTGAGAAATAAAGAGAAAGTGTTTTAGAGAAATTGTTGTGTGCATTGTCTCTCCAATCCCGAAGCGAAAAGCTTGCGCGATTGTTATTTGTGTTTATTGTTTTTGTTTTTTGAATCTAAATCTTACAAATTGGTATCAGAGAGTTGTAAGTTTTTACAAATTGGTATCAGAGCCGATGGCGAACGTAATGGGTCAATTATCGCTGCCATGATTGACGAAGGCAAATTACGAGAATTGGAGCATTTAGATGAAAGCTCTACTTGGATCTCATGATGCATGGGAAGTGGTCGAAGAAGATTTTGTAGAACTATAGAATACCGCGGGTTACTGTGGCTCAAACCAAAGCATTGAAAGAGACGCAATCGAAGGATAAAACAACATTGTATATACTATTCCGAGCAGTGGATGAATCGGGCTTTGAGAAGATTGCGAGTGTAACTACTTCAAAAGAAGCGTGGGACACTTTAGAGAAAGTGCTTAAAGGAGTCGACCGAGTGAAGTAAGTGCGTCTCCAAACTCTTCGCGACGAGTTGGAGAGCATAAAGATGAAGGAGTCAGAAAGCGTATCTGACTACATCATGCGTGTGTAGACGGTGGTGAATCAACTTAATCGCAATGGCAAAAAGCTAACAGATGCGCGAGTTGTTGAAAAGATTTTGAGATCATTGACGGATAATTTTAAGAATGTGGTGTGCGCAATAGAGGAGTCAAAGGACCGTGCAAGGCTCATTGTTGACGAGCTTGCTGGTTCTCTTGAGGCACACGAGCAACGCAAGAACAAGAAGAAAGAGGAAACGCTAGAGCAAGCGCTTCAAACCAAGGCGTCGATCGAAGATGAACAGGTACTCTATTCTAAACAATTTCAGAGTAGAGGTCTCAGACGTGGAGGTCGTGGATATAGTCGCAGTAGTCAAAATGACAGTTATAATGCGGAGAAGGAATATACGAGTCAAACGAATTGGCGCGGAAGAGGACGCGGTAGATCGAATCAGTCACATATTGAATGCTACAAGTGTCACAAGTATGGTCACTATGCGAGTGATTGCTATTCCGATAAATGCTACAATTGTGGTAAAGAAGAGCATTTTTTGAGAGATTGTCGTTCGGATAAAAGGGCTGAAGAAACAAGCAACTTAGCAGTAGAAAACAATGCGAATGATGATGTACTTTTGATAGAGCATAAAGAAGGAAGCGACAACGATGAAACTGTGTGGTATCTCGACTTAGGGGCAAGCAACCATATGTGCCGACAAGAGCATCTGTTCAAAGAGATGTGAAAAATTGAAGATGGTCATGTTTCTTTTGGCGATGCGTCAAAAGTAAAGGTAAAAGGCAAAGGTACGATTTCTTTTGTGCAAAAGGATGACTTGACAGGGTCAATCCAGGATGTTTATTATGCACCAGATTTAAAAACAAATATTTTGAGTTTGGAGAAACTCACAGAGAAGGGTTATTTTGTATTTTTGAAAGACCGGTTATTGCATTTGAGGGACAAGAAGAGCGTTTAATCGCTCGAGTAGAAATGGAAAGAAATCGCATGTATAAATTGAATTTGAGAAGTGTACGAGAAAAGTGTTTGCGAGTAAATGAAGAAAGCGAATGGGACAGGAACAATTCGATGGAAGTCAACGTTGAAGTTGGAGAATTACCAGTCGTTGCATCAACAAGTATGCCAAGAGAGTCTGAAGCAATTGAAGAAGAAGAAGAAGAAGAATCGCAACAACCTAGAATGCAGAGTTTGCAAGAATTGTACGATGCGAAAAATGAGGTACATCCTGTTTATCTTTTAGTAGATGCGGAAGATATTAACTTTGAGGATGCAGTGCGAGATAAGAAGTGGCAAACCACAATGGATGAAAAGATTAATGTGATAGAGCGCAATGATACATGGAAGCTGCTTGAATTGTAGAATGTAAATCAGCCGATTAGTGTGAAGTGGAAGTTCAAGAAGAAGATGAATGCGCAAGGGAAGATAAAGCGGGACAAAGTGCGGCCTGTTGCAAAGGGATACAAGCAGAAGTTAGGAATTGACTATGATGAAGTTTTTGCTCCCGTTGCGAGAACGGATCTTGCATTAAATGTTGGCATTGTTAATCGGTTCATGGAGGAGCCAGTTTATTCGCATTGGAAGGCATTGAAGCGAGCAAGGATCAAGTTGTGGATATTTTTAAAGTCATTCCCGAAAGTATTGTTCGAGAAATTCAAGAAGATGATCGGCATGACAGATGGCAGGGGCATTTAAGTTTATGGAGGAGTTTTGTTGGAATAAACTTAAATGTATTTTTGGAATATAGAATAATTAATTCAGGAATTAGTGGGTAGACAATTAAGGAATTAATGGATTGTCAATTTAGGAGAGTAATTAAGGAATTAGTAGATTTTATTGTTTTAACAATTAGTGAGAAATACTTATGGAAAGAACTTGGAGACCAAGTTTGTAATAAACTATAAATAGAGAGTTCCTTCATTGTGAATTGTAGAGACAATCGTAGAGCAAAAGAGAGTGAAGAAAGGAAAGTTGTGTAGAGAGTTATAGAGAAAATTTAATTGAGAAATAAAGAGAAAGTGTTTTAGAGAAATTGTTGTGTGCATTGTCTCTCTAATCCCAAAGCGAAAAGTTTGCACGATTATTATTTGTGTTTATTGTTTTTATTTTTTAAATCTAAATCTTATATATTGGTATTAGAGCGTTGCGAGTTTTTACACCCTCGTCGGTATCACTTTCCCTCTCAATCGGCCCCTTCCGGTGATTTCTCTTGTCCAGTTTTCGTCAATTCTTATAAGTATCAGCATCAACAATTGTCCCATATTCAGCATCATCAATTCTCACGATTTCGCAGTCAGAGAAAACCAATCTATGAAAATAGAATTGTATAAATTAAATTCGATGGAAATTTGAACATGAGTGCTTGGTATCTAAGAAACCTAGGCACTAATCTTCACAATGAATTGAAACCCACGCATAAATCTTCTTCATGAACTAAAATCAAAGTTTAAATTCCATGGGAGAATGGGAAGGTTGTAAAGCATGTAGCTTGGAATCTGGTTTGTTGGCCTTGCATTCAACAATTTGAAAAAGATCTCCTTTGGTTCTTCATCACGAAGATTTTTTTGAGTGAACGACATCGTTTGAGCAATTTTTCATCTCGAGGAACGCGGAATAGCAACCAAAGTAAAAAAATTCTTGCGTGAGGTTTATCCTTCATGGGATCCACGTCAAAAGCTCAAAATTGGGTTGTGACTTTTATCAGAGATAAGTACCATAGTAGCTAAATTAATTATATTCAGAATTGATTTTTCTCCCCCATTGCTTTGATAAAGACAAAAGAGGTCAGCAGTCAATTATATTTAATGGGATGCTTTAATTCGACAAACTTTGATTGCTTTAGTTTTGAAAGGTCATAGAAGGAAATAAGAAATTGTGGTTCAACATTCGACCCTAACGATTTTGGTATTTGTCTTTGTGGACTCCATTGCTTTACATCTCAACATTTTTTAAATATAAAAAAAAAGGGGAAATAGAAAAGTCAAACTTTCTATTATTTGGTTCGATTATATTTCCAATTGATTGTTAAAATGACTAAATTCACGGTTGAAATGATTCATACACAGAGAAAGAGTGACAATGAATTTAATGCAGATGTTCACTCAAGTCCCTTTGTTGAGGAGTAAATCAATCATCTTTTGAGAGTACCACAACCTGATTTATCATTTAGAAATTTATGTAATTCTTTGGCATAAAAATATATCTATCCTTAAGCTTTTTCTTATACTAATTCCTCTACATAGATTCTTGATTATGGAGCCTTTGATCATATATGACCAGTTCATCCAATTTATTTGATTTATAATCCCTTTCCTATACCATTAAAAAACATTAGAATTGCAAAGGAAAGTTTCTCCTCTATTGCAAGAAAATGAACAATTAGATTGACTGAAAAAATCTCTTTTGTTGTCTGTTAGTAAACTATGTAGAGATTCTAACTGTCATATCACTTTCTTTGAATCTCATTGTATTTTTCAGCAACAAAACTCAAGTAAGAAAATTGGATGTGCTAAAATGCTTGATGATCTCTACTACTTTGATCAAGTTACTTTTAGTACTAAAATAACTCAGTCTTAATAGTATTAGTTCTCTCTCTAACCATAAAAAAATCTGCTTTGGCATCGAAGGTTAGGACATCCCAATTTCTTCTGCCTTAAATGTTTGTTTCCAAATTTATTTAAAAATATTGATTGCTCTTCTTTCATTGTGAGAGTTACATTTTTGCCAAAAACCATAAATCTACATATTTTCAAAAATCTTACGAATCCTTCAAACCATTCTATTTTAATTTATAGTGATGTTTGGGGTCCCTCAAAGGTTGTCACTCGTAGTGGTAAAAAAGTGGTTTGTTTCGTTTATTAATGATCGTACTTGTCTATTGTGAGTGTTTCCAATAGGAAAATAAATCTTAGGTGAAAGACATTTTCATACATTTCTATAATATGGTTGAAACCCAATCTCAAACTAAAATTAACATTTTACACTAAGACAATGAGACTGAATATTTCAATGAACACTTCATGAAATTTTTAATGATAAAGGGATTTTGCATAAGATAACTTGTCAAGATACCCCTAAACAAATAGAATTGCAGAGTGAATAAATAGGAATTTACTTGACATTGCATGTGTCATAATGTTTTCTATGAATTTAAGGTCTCCATAATACCCCATTACTTGTTATCAAACTACCTTCATGAACATAACTACAACACTCTTGGATTTAATGCTGTAACTTAGCCTAACAAACATGCTACAAGATATTAGTCTTATTTTAACCTGAGATGAGATTTGAACCACACTAACCTAATATATCCATCATGAAGATTAGACTTGAATTTTGACCCTTTGACCTTCCACGCTACAAATATGAAGGTTTCCAAAACATGACTTTACTTCATATGCGCATTTAGAAAGCTTCCTAGTCATTCTCTATAGGGGGTCTATAGAAAGAAACATCATACATTTAGCATCTATGAATTATATTCTACAAGTGGCACTAAAAGGATTGAATTACCTCTGATTTTTTCCCTTACCCGTCTAGATCTTTATTTTTAAAGTCTGGTAAAAAAATCTAATTAACAAGACCTACTTTTTAACAAAGATAACAAATATTCATGTACTAGCTCATTCACCCATACTCTTCCTACTTTATTTACTATCGATATCCCGACTCTCTAAATCTACCTCTTACATTCATAGATTCATCATTAATCTTTTTTACTTTCTCTTAACTCCGAAATTTTAACTTTAATCACAACAAGCAAGACATTAGTAAATCAAAATACTTCTACGAAACATCATCGCAAACTTTCACATCACTATATGCATCATACAATAAATTAACTAAGATTAAGAACATGATTCTCAATCAAGGAATATTTTATAAAGACCCAACCCAAAAAGCCTTAACCTAAGGTAGACTCCATGCATAAAAGTAAAAGTGAACATTAAACAGTAACATAGGCATGATTTTATTCAATACTTAAAAATTAACTGGTTCAAATCACAACTCCTGTGGGTACCCTATAAAATAGAAAATAGTTAAACAGTACTTAATACACGCCTTTAAAATTATTCATGCAGAAGGAAACTTTAAACAATAAGATAAGACTCAATAAAACAAAGTGGAATAGGGAGCCCATGGTCTTCACCCAACTTAACTAGCCATCGTGATAAAAACCAGTAGTTCCTAGGTAAACCATAAAAGAAAGGGTGAGTGATGCAATGCGGCTATGGTATAATTAAACTAAAGATGAATTCTAAGTGTGTGACTAAGGTCCTACGCTTTTGAATCGCATTTTACGCAAGTATGCACAGTCGAGTATGCAGCAAGTGATAAGTATTTATTTATCGTTCTCCACAAGGAATTGTGTTAATCAATAATGTTTATCTAAGAGTAAACAGAAAAGAAAATTTTGTTTATTTGGTTGGTGGTTTGGTTCCTAAGTCTAATGGAAAAATTTATCAAAGTGAAAGTTTAAGTTTGGAAAGCAATTAATCATATTCAAAATAAATACTGGTAAGAAGGTTAATCCATGCTGCACTAATACTTAGAGTTCCCTTCCGGAACACTCTACAGCAACCCTCAGGTACATTGCCCGTGGGTTTACAATTCAAAGTGATATGCATGCGAGTGGTGAGAAGGTTATCTCTAACTCTATCTCTAAGAATGAGAAGAATGAGCATTGCCTATCGATTACGGTTGGGTTAATCCCTCGCTGCACTCTTTCTCAAGTCGAACGAAGAGTGGGCTACAGGTGGGTTGTCAATCGATCTTTGCTAATGAAAAGCATCCGCCATAAATATTAATGCAACTTCCTTGATCATAAACTACAGTTAACTACTTATTCGTTCTTTAATCTTTGCTTAGCATGCGTCTTTGATTAAGAAGTAAAAATGCTTGAGAATGCGGAAAGAAAATAAATGCTAAGGACAAACCTGTGTATAAAATGTAAGAACCCGACTCTAAAATAGTTCTAAACCCAGTTCTTACTCAGCATGCATGAATTTAAAAACCCTTAAATTCAACAAGTAAGACAAACAACTGAACTTAAAACATTTGATAGGAAAATAGCAATTTAAAAACCCTTATTAAAAACCAATACAATTTAAAGCCTCTGGCCAGAGTATAGTAAAAACAGTTCTAAACAATTCTTTAAGACAGTCTAATCATGTTGAAAACATAAAATAATTGAAAGAGACTATGCGGCGGACTCCCATGATCCGCCAGCTCCTCTTCTAGCTGCCTCAGTGCTGTCCCAAGTTACTTGGTGGAAAAACCACAGAAATAAGGGTGAGTACAAAGACACTCAGTAAGAATCCCCAACCGGGGTACAGTACGCAAGTCACATCATCTAGCATCCTAGCATATAAGCAGAACAACATCGAAAAGGCAGTCTCAACACAAAGTACATTCACAGCATGCTCAAACCATTGAAAGTCTCTAACTCTCGGCTAAGGATCTAGTGTGGATCTCCAAATGGGTTATCAGCATAACCCCTAGAATCTCAAGAGTCTCCAACTCTAGGCTAAGGTGATCAGCTCACTATGCTGATCCTGGATACTTGGGAGAGTACCCAAGCGTCAGGCTCTAACTGAACAGAAAGGTGTACTACTACACTAGCCCGAGGGAGCTCTCCTCCCAGCATTTAATGCACATACGCGGACACTGCATGCTCCTGCAAATCAGATAAATGTAGGCCTACACAAACTATGCCGGTCCAGGTGCGCATGCCTCTGACTCGGAAAGGTGAGCACTGATCCATAGCAGGCGGGAGGCCCTTGGCACCATACTGTGGCAGCCTGAATAACACCCAACGCCTGAAGCTAAAGGTCGTCCTAAGGCAGGCTTGCACCAAGGAAAGGGCCCCGCTCTAGCAGGCCACAAACTAGGCTTATGTCAGTGTGGTAGCTACTCCACACCCGGCTGCAGGGGGTAAGGAATCTTTCCTCACAGCCTGACTGGTGGGGACACATATGTTGGTCCACTCTCAGCCTCTAGATGATGACAACCTAACAAGCTCTAGCTAAGAAAGAGTACCCTAGGGCTAACAGAGTTAAGCATCAATAACATACAAAATGCCAACAGTCGATAAACATAACAGTCACTGTAAACAGAAAGGTGCAATTCAGGGTACAAACATTCTACATGCCAGGTCCTATCAGACAAGCCATACAATCCTATCCACTAACAAGTATATCAATAGAAATATCGTTCAAGCACCTATCCACTAACATACTCAGAAAACTATAACACACAACCAGAATACTATCAGTGGCAAGCGTAGGGTCTACATAACCCCTGCAAGGAAATCCTTACCTGGAAAGCAAGTAGAATGATTACACAAAACAATGCTCTTTGAGCTGCAGAAAACCAACACGAGTAACAACCTAGGCCTAGCAATTAACAAGCACACAATTAATATTTAACAGCTAAACAACACTAGGTAACCAAAGGCACAAGGCTCGAGAAACAATACCCATAAACCGAGAAGACAGTCTCGACAGCAAGGCTTCGGTGAAGGTGAAGCTGTTTGCGGACGTGCATGGGAACGAGAGCAACCGAGGCTCGGCGAGGGCGAAGCTGTGGGCGAACGTCTCGCTGGGGCAAAGTGTTCGCTGGAGTGAAGACTGAAAGTGAACGCAGCACGGTGGATCGGCTTGGACAAGCGAATGGGTGTGGTCTCGGCTGCAAATAGAACAAGGATCGACTAATCTCGACATCAGGCCACGGAAAACTAACAGAGAACGAGAAGAGCTTGGGCAAAACGTACCTGATGCGAACGGGATGCTCGCGTTGACGCTGTGGCATAGAATGTCTCAGCGAAGGTGTGCGGGGCTAAGCGCGGAGACACGATCACAAGGCTACGATCGCTGCTGGCGTTCACAGATGAAGGGGATCCGGTGTATGCGTGCTGCGACGGGCCAGCGAGGGGCTGTGCGCCATAATGAGCAGCGATCGGCTATGAAGAGGGCTTGCGATCGCTGGTGCATGCCGCTCAGATTGGCGAAGGAGCTGGCTCGGTAAGAGAAAGGCAGCGATGGATATGTTGGTCAGCGACGGGTTTCTCGGCTAGGGCTTGATGGATCGACGTTAAGGAAAGAGATAGGAGTTCTCAGCAAAGATGAGAGGTAGAAAAAGAAGAGAATGCGGCTAGGGCTTGAGATTTGGAGAAAAGGGCACTTAAATAGAGTCTTCAAGCGATCCCGGTTTTGAGTCCTGGCGAGGGAGAAATTAAATAACCATTTTTCCCTTTTTTTCTCTTTTAACCAAAAAGGACCTCCAAGCTTCCAAAAAACAACTCTAACCTTGGAAACCTGGAATCGTAGCAATAACTCGAACTCAGTAAATGACAGAAACAGCCCCGAACTCTGAAGGCAAAATTACCAAAATGCCCCTAAAGGCTCAAACTACCCTAACGACCTAACCGAACACTCGAATAAACGACCGAACATACCTGGAGAATTAGAATGGAAAATTGGGCCATTACAATATTTCCTCCTTTTAAGACTTTCATTTTCTTGTCCTAAGACTGGAACAACTCTGGATAATGCGTCCTCATCTCGTCTTCTAGCTCCCACGTGGCCTCCTCTGTTCTCTGATTCCTCCACTAAACCTTAACTAGGTTAAGCTCCCGGTTACGCAAAATCTTGCATCCCCTGGCTAAAATCTACATTGGCTTCTCCTCGAAGTTCAAATCCTTATTCAGCTCTAACGGCTCATAATCAACAATGTGAGACGGATCTGCCACATACTAACGTAGCATCGACACATGGAAAACATTATGCACTGCTGCCAAAGATGGAGGCAAAACCAATCGGTAAGCCACCAACCGATCCACTCAAGGATCTCAAAAGGCCCTACAAACTTGGGTCTCAACTTGCCCCGCTTACCAAACCTCAAAATTCCACGCATCGGTGCCACTTTCAGAAACACATGCTGGCCAACCTCAAATTCTAAGTCTCGACGCTGAACATCAGCATAACTTTTCTGCCTACTCTGTGCTGTCAACATACGAGCCTTGATCTTCTGGACTGCATCGTTAATCAGCTGTAACAACTCGGGACCCAAAACCTGTCTGTCACCAACCTCTTCCCAGAACACTAGAGACCTGCAACGCTTACCATACAAGGCCTCAAACGGGGCCATCTGAATCGTCGCTTGGTAACTATTATTGTGGTAAACTCCATCAAATACAGATACTGGTCCCAACTACCTGGAAAATCTAGCACACAGGCTCGCAACATGTCCTCAAGAATCTAATTCACCCTCTCCGTCTGCCCATCTACTGAGGATGAAACGTGGTGCTGAAACTACACTCAGTACCCAAACCCTTCTAGAGTGTCCTCCAGAAGCGAGAAGTAAAGCGGAAATCTCGATCAGACACAATCTACACTGGCACCCCATGGTACCGAAAGATCTGCTCCAAAAACAACTGTACCCACTGTTCCAAGGTATAAGTGATCCTACTGGGAATGAAGTGCGCATTCTTGGTCAAACGGTCAACAACAACCCAGATTTGAGTAAACCCTCTCGGTGTCCTCGGTAACCCAGAAATGTAATCCATGGAGATCTCCTCCCA
>JBBMKA010072840.1:0-15510 GCA_037833695.1 Sechiopsis laciniata | reverse complement strand
AATTTCTAATTGATAGGACTTTAAGACATTCTGTTTTTTTTTTCTTTGGAATAGACTTTAAAAACCTGGGTGGTCAAGTAAATTTCAAATTGTTTGGATATATAGATAGTTTCTTGCACACTTATTCAAATAATAAAATAATCTTAAACATAATTCTCATGAAATGCTTTAGTGATCAAGAGAATTTTGGAAAACTAAAAAGTGTTAGCTACCTAGAAATATACAAAAAAAAAAAAAAAAAAAAAAACAATTCTAAGCATATGACTATTTGGGAAGAAAACTAGATATAGAAGATATATTGATATTGTTATTTTATATTACCTAAATATAAATTTTCATTCTCTGTTTCAAAAAAAAAAATCATCATAATTTTAGGTTTTTTTTTCTTTATTTTAATTTTCTTCTTTATAGTACTAATATCGGAGTAAATACCCGAACTTTTAATATTTAATGGAGGACAATGTCTTAAACAAGTTGTTGACGTTGCCAATGCTCAAGGGTTTTTTAGGTTCTCTATTTTTCTAAAATTAAGTTTTGGTGTTTTTATCATTTTATTTGGGTGGACCAATTCGGTTTAATTTAGTTGAACCAAACTGGTCTGAATAAAGAGTAAAATTGGTCAGATTTCGTTTGACCAAACTGATATTTGATTTCATTACTCTAATTGTTTTTTTTATAGGTTAGTTTCACTCTTTATTCGGCCATTGTTCAGTTTTATTTTAATGACCAATTGTTATTTTTAATTTAATTATAAATTTTTTGAAATTTTAAACGTAAAAACATTAAAATATGGGTTAAAAGTAAAATAACAAAGAAAATATAATCTAATGATAGAGGACCCAAGCCCCGGTAAAATCGAGTCAATAATTTTTTTTTTATTGAAAATTGGTGAGTTCCTTTCTTTTAAGTTGATTGGACCAATTTAATTCTCGATTTGGCCTAAAACTTAGAAATATGAAAGGACATTATTTCCTTTCTTTTTATTAAATCAATTGAATCAGTTCGATTTTCGATTTGACCTAAAATCAAAGAAAATCAAACCATTGCCACCTTGTTAAAATCTATTAAACTATCTAAATAAATCAACCCTTTATTTTGTAATTATCGAAAGTGCATATTACATTATGTCCAAATCAATTATATTAAAAGAGAACAAGTGGGGATAAATGACTTTCAATTACCTTAAAGGCAAACGGTACTTGAATTTCATTGAAAACGAGCTAGGATGAAAACTATGAAATAATATGTGTTTTAATAAAGTTTTTTTTTTTTTTTTAAATAATATTTAGAATGATGATAATAATAAGTGTGTGGTTAGCTAGAAAAAAATATATTATTTAATGTTGGATGTAAAATATGGTTGGAAAGTAGAATGGAAAAGTCATTTGATATCTTAAATTTTAGTCCTTAGGAGCTTTTGCTTCGTCCTCCTTGGTAGCTCAAACATCTTTGTCAAAGAATTAACTTATGCATAGGTTTGGTAAGGTTCTTTTCTTGTCCATTTTCCTTAGCTTCGAATTTTCCAACTCAACCCTCTTTCAATAGGCCGGTAGGAATTAATTTCTATTGATTTGTTGTTGGGTTAAACGATAAGTCATGAGATATTAGTTTAACTGCTCGTAAATTGGCCCGAACAATTATAAATACAAATAAAAATAAAAAGGCAAGTCCTTAATTTCAAAATTAAAAATTTTACAAAAACAAAACAAAACAAAATCTATATGGACATTAAATTTAATATTGTCTTTCAAATCCATAATATGTGAGATACAAGATTTGAACTTATAACATTTTTAAAGGTGCAGTATTTGACATGTATTATTAAAATATTTAATAATATACGATCTACAAGAAAAGTGTTGGGATTCATCATTGGTTACTATAACCTTCAATAGATCTTTGCATTAGTATGTGATATTGTCTACTTTAACAAACAGAACATTTAAGTTCTTTTCTAATTATTTTAATTTAAGTTGTTTTGATCTTAAGGCACTCAAAATATTTTTTTTAGATTTATATAACAATCGAGGTGGGGGATTCAAATTCTTAACTTTTTACCAATAAAAACAGTAATTCATCGGCATCTGTGACACTCAAGATGACACCAATACTCAAAATCATTTTATTCATAGACCTATTTTGCTATAAGGTCAATTCTCACCAGATGGAAATCGTGACTAATATTAGAGGAGCTCTTTTTTAATTTTTTTTTTTTTTTTTTTTTGTAGATTTAGAAGGAATGAAATGCTAGACTTTTTAGGTTCAATCATAGATGGAAAACCCCTCTTATTCTTAGCGAATATACAATTCTTAATGTTGCAGAATAGTGCTCAAAGTCATCTTATTTCTAAAATTACTCTATAGCTCAGATTGCCTTGAATTGGCTAGCTTTCTTGTAATTTGTATCTCTCCCTTTCCTTCTTCCCCCTCTTTAATAAAGTATCCATTATCCCAAAAAAAATTCAATACTCAAAATGTTTCTCCATATATACTCCATTGTGGACTTTGATTTCTTTTGTATTTTTCACGAAGAGAATTCAAAAGAATCTTCATAATTAATGAGATCCATACAAATCTTAGTGAGTTCGTTCATATTTAATTTCATCTGATCTCTTAGAATAATTCATTTTGTACCTAAAATATCGCTCACTTGCATATATTTTATAGGGGCAAAGTTTTAGAAACATTCATAACATAACCTCAAGTTTCTTTCATGAATCGGCTAAACTGGCCGATCGAGCCACTGGAATGTGTTCAATTTCTACGCCAGAATTGTTGAACTTAAAAGTTCTTTGAGTTTTTTTTTTTTTTTTTTTAATTTCTTTAAAAAATTTCAAAGTATTATTAATTTAGCCATATATCCTTCTCTTTTCATGTCCCCCTCTAGAAGGAAAACAGATGAAGCACTTAATTGGTAGAAGCGAGCTCAAGTTTTTTTTTTTTTTTTTTTTTTAATTGTTGACAAGTTTACAGCTGCATTTAATAAATCAATAATTTTCTCTCTCAAAGGGTTTTAAAAAAAAATTGTGACAAGCCAATAGGCTGCCTTTATTCAATAGTTATAGCCTCCTCTCTCTCTCTCAAATTTTTTTTAGAAAAAAAGGACATGAAGAAGTAGTGTGAATTCAAGTTAATGGGTAGTAAAATTGAGCTCAAAGTTTTTTACTTTCTAATTTTTTAGAACAAGTTCATAGCTTGCCTTTAATGCAATTATCTTACCTTCTTTGATCTCTCTCTTTCACAAGATTTGATTTTTCAGCTCAATTTTTCCAACATATAGCTGCAATTTCATGCAATAATCTCTTCATTCTCTCTCTTTCAAGATTGCCTTTAATTTTTCTCCCTTCTCTCTCTCAAATTAAAAAGAAAGGACATGAAGTTGAGCTCAATCTCTCTCTAGAGAGAATGGAAAAGGAAACAAAAAAGGACAAGAATGGTCAATTTGAATCCCAAGTTGATGGGTGGAATTGAGCTCAAGGTTTGTTTTTGTTTTTTTTGTTTCTTTTTTTCACTAGTACTTCATCAATAGCTATCTTTAGTCTAATCTCTCTAGCTACAATGAAATATAAAAGGACATGAATAATACAAGTTGAAGTGAGGTGGAGATTGTCTTGTTTTTGTACTAAATTTCATAGCTGTCTTTTACTGTAAAAAGGAAAAGAGAAAGAGACAATGGAGAGTACTTTGTTTCAAAACTGTTTGATAAGATTGAGGTGGTTCTCTTCTGTTAACTTCTTACTTTCAACACCAACCTCTTTGTACAACCCTATCACCAAAATAAATTTCCCACTATAGAAGTATAAAGTTGTGTTTGATTCAATAGAGGCTTTGTCAAGATTTGTTTTGGAGAAGAATTTGGATGTAACCCGGACTACATCTCCATTATGATGTCACTCATTTGGAGTCATACATTTTAAAATTTTTTTTTTTTATAATAATATAAAGAAAAAGAAAAAGAGATGTATAGCATCAAAGGTGTCACATGGGTGACATCATGGTGAGGGTGCAGCCCAAGTCGTACCCAAATTCGTCTCTTTGTTTTGGGATTGAGAAAAAGAAAAATCTTCTCTATATAATATTACTTTTACTTTAACAATTCAAAACTCCTTAAATCAAAAGTTATCATTATTTATCATTATTTATAATCCCTCAATTCAAATAAGGATTTTCTATTACATTCACTCGTAATTCTACTAGGAAATTTACCTTCAGCAGCACATGATTTCTATTAGATAAATATAGGGTTCCTTCTCAAAACCAATTAATAATGAGGGGAGTAACTCATATCTCTTTTATATTGTTATGAGGTCTCTATTCTTTTCGATGTGGGATCCTTAACATGTTCCCTCAAAATGGTCCCTCTTTTTGGGCTACCAATCTTAAATCGGATCTCAGTTTCATTTTATTGGACCAACTCTACTCGTTTGGGTTTAATAGGTTTTGATACCATATTAGATAAATATGGAGTTCCACCTCAAAACCAATTGGTAATTAAGGGAGTAACCCATATTTGTTTTATATTGTTATGATGTCTCCACTCTTTTCGATGTGTGATCCTTAACATCAATGATAGACTATTGAATTCTATAAGTGATAGACTTAATTAGTGATTGAACTCTATCACTCATTGAATTCTATCGGTGATAGAATTCAATTTTGATTTTTTACTATAAATAGAAATACTTTGTCATTTTTTATTATACTTGCAACATCCTCATTCTTCTATCTAAATGAGTGTTTCTATCACAACCGTTTATAACTCTTCAATCCAAATAAGTTCATACTAAATCTCACAAAATCTCTCAAAAACCTTTCATAATTGTTATTTCTCATTTTTAAAAACTATATATTCAAGCTTGGAAGTATATATTGCGATTCAAGCTTAGTGTTAGAAACTTCGTCAAAAGAGACTTTCTTCTATCCAAAAAAAAAAATTTGCTAAAAAGTTGAGCTCAATAGATATAGAGATATGATGTATGATTCAATAAACAAGAATTTATGAATTCAAAACTTCTCAAATTAAAAAAAAAAATAGTTCTACTACACAAGAAGTTTTCCTATTTACTTTTGAATTCTTCCAAAGAGTGTAGCTTTCTCTTTCAGACATAACACTTATCTTTCTATTCATGAATACATTAATTACTATGTTTTTGTATTCCAACAAAGGACACCCTTACAATAACCTTAGCTTTCTTTATAGAAATGCCATCATTTCTTCAACACCTCACTCTTTTAACTAATGTTTTCCAATGGTTATTATAGCTTATGGTCATTTCTTTGGAAGGACCTTAATGAAATTTTCTAGACATCATATTTTTCTCAAATGTAGATAGTTTCCTAACATTGTCCTTTGAAAATTAATGAGATCATACCAAACCATATCATATACATTCATATCTTCTCTGAAAATAATTAATGAGAAATTATGGCCCCCACTCAAAAAGAAAGAAGGAAAAACAAAAACCCAAGACAATTAATAAAAATCAACCTAAGACTATAGTACCAATAATAGGTGTTGAATATTTCTCCAAAAAAAAGGGAAAAATGGTGTTGAATACAACCATACTTGAAATTATAGATATATGTGAGAGAGAGAAAACAATAAAAGAGGAGAGAGAAAGTATACAAAATTAAAACCAATTAAACCTAGAAAAGAGAACAGTACATGTGTCCCTCAATAGACATAGTTTGGGAAGAAAGAATGGCCTTGTTCTGTTTTAACCATTGAACAAGCAACTGTTGTTTTTGGGGTCCTCCTCCTTTTTATTATTTATTATTTATTATTTTATTTTTTGTTACTGTTATTTTAGTACTATGAACAATTAATAAACATGTGGCTCTTCTTTTGTTTGACATTGTACTTTCTACCATATGACTAATAGCTTTAGCTTGGCTCTGATCACCACAGAACATTACTATGGATGTGAAGCTAATAAAAAATTTGAGGACATTTTTTTTTTAATCCTAAATTTTCGATTTCATCTAATACACCCCTATACTATGAATTTCAACCTTTTGATCACTTTTTCGTTTAATGCGTGTATTTATTGAATTCTAAAACATATGTTTAGTCAAATTTGATAAGATTGTGAAGAAAATACACGTGCTAAATTTAGAGAACACTATTACGTGGAGTTTAATATGGATTATCACTCATTCAGATAATCAACACAACCTATTCGATAATCAACATTTTATTATACCATAGAAAAATCAACAAAAATATGACAAATGTATCACTAATATTTATCTAATTTTAATAATAATAGCCAAAAAGAAGCGTTTAGTGACATGAGGAAGATTTGGGTGGAGTCTGCACTCACCACACATGTCACCCCTTAAGGATCACAAATTTCTTTTTATTTTTTTGTTTTTATTTTTTATTTCTAAGAAATTTTTTTTGTGGTTCTTAAAGGGGTAGCATGTGTGATCGGTGGAGCCTGGCCTCCACCCAAATCTTTCTCGTTGTCTTTTTATTGTAGGTTCAAATTCCTCCGTTTAAATGTTGAGTTGATTTAAAATTTTTAATAACTGTTGGAATATAAATTTTGACAAATAAAAAATCACTATGTCATCATTTTAAATTAACGACAAGTCGAATATTTTACTTAGGGGCCAATTATAAATAAATATTATTCCCAAAATTATAAATTATAGCAAACTAAAATATGCCACATTATTTTCATGGTCGTTCAACTATTCCCATAAGCATGATAATATTCATAAATGATCAAGTCGGCTGAATTACAATTTGGGCCAAAAGCCCAATTCTTAGACGAAATTGGATTATACTCAAATAAACTCAAGTCAATGAAGTCATTTAGGTACAAAACCAACTTGTTTATTGGAGACAAAATAATGGGCCTAAAAAATCTAACAGACCTAAAGGCCCGTTGAAGTCCAAGACCACATAGAAGCCTCTGGAGAACTCTATAAGTAGAGAGTTCCTCCGCCATTTCAAGAGGTCAAAAGATTTTACTCGAGATTTGAGAGAATTCTACAAACATTAAAGTGTAATACTTAAGCACTTTGGATCATTTCTTTTACAAAATTTCAAGATAGTTGTGCACTACGTTCTTCAAAGGAACTGTAAGCACTTGAGAAGAAAACAACATTCTTTAATAACTACATATAATTTGAAGGCATTTGCACACTACGTTCTTCAAAAGAATTGTATGCATCTGAGAAGGAAGTCACATTCTTCCAAATCCATATAATTTGAAGCAGTTGTGCACTATGTTCTTCAAGAAAACAATACGCATCTGAGATAAGACATTCTTTTAAGTCCACAATTCCAAAACTATTGATTGCTACGTTCGTCAAGTGAAGTGTGTGCATATCAAGAGAAAAATCATAAACACTTCTTAAAAATCAAATACTTTTCACTTTGAAACTTCAAAACTCAAGACTCTAAAAATCAATTTAAGTTCCAACCTCAAGATAAGAAACCCTCGAAGACAAGTTGTAAAACCCCAGAGACAAGTCATTCTTGAGAATAAGTTGTAATGCTTTCAAAACAAATTATCATTGAGAACAAATTATGAACTCCTCAAGACAAATCATCATTGAAAATAAGTTGTGAAGCCTTCAAGATAAATCATCATTAAAAACAAGTTATAAAGCTCTCAAGACAAACCAATCTCGAGAGCAAGCCTAAACCCTTCAAGATAGTTGTATATGAGAGAGAAAGAACTATAGGAACATATGAGAGATTGTACTCCACTTGCACATATCCATATCAATATAAATATAAATTTCATATTTACACGTGTCTCGCTTCTATCTACTGCATCGAAATCTCATGTGAACAATAATAAATTTTATATAAATATTGAAATGCTTGTTTGTTAATTTAAATCAATTTAATAAATTTTTATTTAAATATCCATCGATATCAATATTTCCAAATAAATTTTTTATACCTTTTAACAGTCAACATCAACGTTTTTAGACTTCTTAGATAGTCAAATTTTTCCTAAAAAATTGGGCCAATTAAGACCTAATTCAAAGTGATGTCAAAGAGGGCAGCCCAAGAATGGCCCAGTCGAGAGATCAAGGGCTGCCGTTTTTTTCTTTTTAAAAGATCACGGCCCGGCGAAGTTTAATTTCTTTCCAATTTTTGTGATAAATTTTTTTAGAAAAATGGTGAATATTAGTCAAATCTAAAAAATAATTAATCAATTTCTTAAAAAAATAACACATATACTTATTGATATTATTGAGTATTACTTACTTATAATACTGTATTATTAATGAGTATTTATAATAAAATATTAAAATCTATTAATAGTTATGGATATAAATACTTTAAAATTTGTCTATATTTATAATTATTTTGTGAGAAGAATTCATCTCGTATAAATTTTTTATTTTTTATTTTGAAACCTTGCGAACAAAATTATATAGATTAAAAGTACTATTTTAGTCCCTCAATTTTGATTGTTGTTCCATTTTGGTCTTTCAAGTATTAAAAGTTTAATTTTAGTCCTCCAACAATAAAATAAAAAAAAATTCAAATTTAATCTCCACCGTTAAATTGTCTCACTTTTCCATTAAAACCCTTCTCTATTATCAATCTTTCTTCCTCTTTCTAAAACCTGTCTTCCATTTATTTAATTCAATCTAAAATCATGCACAAGGGTCTGATTTTATTTAACTTCAAACTCAATCTGAAATCAGATTTGAGTTTCAAACTCACATTGGAGAAATTTAAATACAAAAAATATAAAAGATAAAAATAAAAAAAAGTAAAGAAAAAGAGAGGGTATGTTTGTTTTTTGGACATGAGGAGTATTACCACTCCTAAAAAACTGTCGTTTGTTTTGTGTAGTAAACAACCACTGTTCTTCAACCCTTTTATCAAATCTTACATTAGATTTTATTAAACTTCACATCAAATTTATCACTCAACCACTATTAATTACAATCTCTAAATAAGTAGTCGACTACTCCCCTACTATTAACTCAAATCTTCAAACGAATAGTTAACCATTCCAAACTACTATTAACCACTTTATTCTTTTTACTTCACTCCACTCCACTTGAAGGAGGAAAAGAAGGTTAGGAGGAGGAAAGAAGGAATTTTATAGAGAAGTGAGAAGAGAGAAAGATATTTTTTTATTATTAAAAGGTACAATTTATTTTAACGGAAACCCTACTTTATTTAAATGTGTAGAATAAATTTAAGTTTTTTTATAGTTGAAAGATTAAAATCAAACTTTTGATAGTTAAATTATCAAAATGATATTTTAACTAATTATATATGATGTTTATATTGATTCTATTTTAATATAATTGCATCTAGATTTCTTCCCAAAGTAATATTCTACAACAATTTTGGTAAACATACATTATCTTATTTTTAGTGATATCTACAAGACTCGATTTATATTATTTTGTTAGCCTAATTAATATAGAACAATTTTGGTAAATATGCATTAAGAAGCTACAAAATAGATGCTCAGGTATATATCTTAAAAGATGTTTAAAAAAAATTATATACAAAAATAATAATAACAAAATCCATCCGTCTATATTGATTCTTGAAAAAAAAAAAACTATATTTTTAATCTTTAATTTGTAGTTTAGTTGCAATTTGATTTATATATTTTAAAATTAACAATTTTAACCGTGACACTTGAAAAATGCATATGTTAATGTTGGTTGATATAATTAAATTTATTTAAATCCATCAGTTTAGGCTTTTGGATTGATTGGTGATTTAACATAATTCAACATGATATCAGAGCTTCAAATTTTTCCTATTGATCCGAGTAAACTTTTTCTCTAGTCCACTCTCAATTTTTTTCATCACCTTCTTCCTCTTTTCCTAAAAAAATTTTTTTCCACTTCATCATCTTCTTCCTCCATTAGAAAAAAAAAGAGAGACAGTTTGTTCTAAAACCTCTATTTTCTTTTTCTCACCTCAAAATCTAGAAAATACAAATCACCATATTTAGATTCATAAATTTTCAGAAAAAAAAAAAAAAAAAAAAACCAACATTGTTAATTTATGTTAATTTTAGTAAAATAGTATTTCTTAATTAATTTTTCCTTTTAGGATTAGATTAAATATTATTTTATATCTTTATCTTTTATGATTAGGTATTATCCTGTTTTTTTATGATTAGGTATTATCTTTACCTTTTATGATTAAGTCGTCTTTCAACATGGTATCAGAGCAGGAGGTCATGAGTTTGGATCCCTGCCAAGTCGTTTCCTCTCCAATTAAAATTAAATTTTACTTGTAGAGCATTTCTCAAATTTCAAAGCCTACAAGTGAGGAGAGTGTTGGTTGATATAATTAAATTTACCTCAATCCATCAACTTAAACTTTTGGATTGATTGATAATTTAACATAATTCAACAGTTAATTTCTAGATAAATAAATCGTTAGTTACATAAAAGAAGACTTGAGAAAAAGTTATAATAAAGTGTTTCAATTTAAAGTTATAAATGCTATAGAATAATTTCTCAAAAGAGTTGATTTAGAAGACCCAAGCCGCAACAGGGATTAAAACGTCTTCTGATATGATAACAATGGTACTTGAGCGATATTATGTATCACATAATAATTAGTTGGTTACCGATTGAGTCCTAAATATTATTAAATTAAAAAAAAAATCGATAGTTTTTTCACTTCTAACTAATATGAGAAAGTATTGTAATTGTATTTCATCAAAATGTGTTCTAGAGTGCTAAATTGTCGGTCAATCTGATGGTGTTAATTAAGAGAAGTAATTGTCAAAAAAAATAAAAACCTTCCTATGAATTAGGTTTTTAGATTTGCATATGGAGCATAATTACTTAAAAATAAATCTACTAAATCTAGAAATCATATTTATAATTCCTTTTATCATTCCTAACAATTATAATTCTTAGGTTTGGTAAGTTTTATTATCAATCATTTCAAAAAAAAAAAAAAATATATATATATATATATTATTAATTTTTTTGGCAAATTACACTTTTATTATTCGATAGCTCTCTTAACTTTTTTTTTTTTTTTTTTTTTTTTTAAATCAATCATTTCAAGCCAGACGCTGGTTTTTTTTTTTTTTTTTTCTTGATTTTCATTTTTTCATTGTTTTCACAATCTTGATAAGGTTGGAACCAATTTTAGAGCTCGATTTGGTGAATTTTGGTGAGATAATATGAGAAAGAGGAAGTGGTTACATATACTACTCACCAAATTATTATCCATTCAAGATGTCATAAAATCAGCAAATGAATGTTGGGATGCAAAGAAAATATTTCATAAAATTAAATAAGGCAATATATAAATGTTGACAATAATCTTTATTAATATAAAACTTTGTAAATATTCCAGGAGGGTTATTATCTTTATCATCTAGTATGAGAGTTATTCTCCAAACATAACCAGGTCGGCATTATGATTATTATTATTATTTGTAAAACTAATATTTTGTGTTTTGACCTTTAGAACAATATTCACAAAACAATGTAATGGAGATAAAAATAAACTATTTCTTTACTATTCTGAAAAGATGCAATTAAAAAAATTGGAGAGAATGTCTTTCCATTTTTTTAAAAATAAAATCTTAAATGATTTTAAAATTTTAAGAGAGAGAGAAATCGGTGTCATATCTCGATTTGTGCGTGTCATCCTTGCGCAGGGGTCATGCTAATCTTGTCTGTATGGTTTCAATTTTATTGGATGTCTCTTAAGGGACATATCAAGGTTTCATAAGGAACAAGTGAAAAAAAGTATTTTTTTTTAACAAAAGTAAACAACACACAAAAAGAAAAAAAGAAAAAAAAAGGAGGTTTCTTAGATGGGCGTTTTTATCAAATTGATCCAAGTTTTTTTTTAATCAAAATTAATCCTGGTTGATTTAAGAGTATTTCCGAAAATAATATTTTTCATTAATTTTTGGTAATTTGGTTTCTAACGTATAATACCTTTTACGTTAGCTTTTAAGTTTAAAATATTTTCCAAATATATTTGGAATATATGTCTACAAATAATGAAATATTATATATGAAGAAGGAATGAAAATAATAGACCTCGATTTTTAACCATGGCATATATATGTCGAGAAAATATAAATTGACTTTTTTCTAAATATATTGAAATTTTTAATTTCATTCCTGCAACTAAAACACACCAAAGGTTTCAAAAAAACTAAAACACACCAATCTTTTTTCTTTTTTTTTTTAAATTTTAAAAAGCCCACTCAATTGATTTGCTATTAAAAATCTCAAAATATTATATGCATATATCATTTTCCATAGACAAAACATGACTATTTGTTTCTTTCGTATATCCATAAAGATATCCATTTTTTTCTACAAGATAAGATCTCATTTAGGACTCTCCCTAATAGAATTAAGAATGTGATGTGAGTGGAGATTAAAAAAAAATCTACTAACTAAATGAGGATGTGGTATGAATGTATTCTCCATCCTCCCAAATTATATTCTCTACTATTTTATTTTATTTTTAATATATTCATATGCATAACAGTTTATAAAATGTTTATTTGAATAAATCTTTTCTCTCGCTGAACAAAAATGGGGACATGAATGTATTATCCATCCTCTCTTATATGTATACAAGTTTATAAAATATTTATAGAGCATTTTCTTATAAAATAATAAATATTTCTTATAAAAGTTAATTATTTGAAAAATGTCTAAAATTTATTGAATTAAGTTTTAAAAGGGTAAAAAATAAGATTAAGAAAAAAAATGGGAGAATAATTTCTAGCTGGATCCTGATCCCCTTGAATTCTTCCTGTGAAGTCCTACAAAATTTATCGCCAAATTTTGCGAAGATCGAAATTAAAATAGGTGGTAAGGATTTATCTACGTGTTCTCTCTCGTTCCATTGACATCTATATATAAAAGTAAAATTTGAATTTATGACTTAACTAATAAAATATTTTTGTAGCTAAAGTGTTAAATTTCAAACTTCTCCTAATAATAATTTGATCATTCAAATTAAAAATATTATTGAAATCTTTTTCTTTTTTTTTTGAAAATTGGAAAATTGGAGCTTCGCTCTCCTATACTCGGGGCACCACCGGCCCGTCCCTAGGCTGTGACACTAGGATACTTCAAAAAGTATTATAGTTTAAGCACTTTCCAGCGGCCTTGAACGAAAGATCTCTCAAATAAACGTGTCTTGAAGTCTTAAATTTCATCGCTGGACTGTCCCTTGTGGACGTTAGTAAGTCCGTTGGGGACGTTATTGAAATCTTAATCCTAACATAGTTTAGAAAACGTATGTCCCTTAAAAATTTGTTAGTATTTTTTTCAACAACACTTAGGGTGTAACTCGGACTACATCCATTTTTGCATGCACTCCAACTACCTAACAAATATATTTTTCATTTTTTTTTTTAAAAAAAAACCATTTAATACGTGACAAAGTTTAGATGAATAATTGAAACAATATTCAATCTAACAATTACTTAGAGAAAAATTGCATATGTAGGATGATAATGTGCCACACATAAATTTTTTTTGCAAATGAAAATATTTAAAATGATTTTTTTTTTTTTTTTTTTTTTTGTTGCATCCAATGATGAAAAATTAAGAACAATCCAAACCACACTAAAGAGAATTGGAATAATAATAATAATAATCGAAAACTAAAACCAAAAGCTACTCTTTTATGGAGAGAACTCACAAGTGAACATGCCCAAGTAGTAAAATGGTATGAATATAACAAGTGTCTCTAAAAAAAAATTGTTTGTTTTTGAAATTTAAATTGATAGGAAAAAAGTTTGATTATTTTTTTTCTTTCTAAATATTCTTCGGAGAAAGTTGGTATTTTAAAGTAGATAAATTGATAGGAAAAAAGTTAGATTTTTTTTTTTTTTTTTTTTTTTAATTTAGAAAAAGCTTGGTTATCCATTTTAGTTTTAAAATTTTTGTTTAATTTTTTAGAAACTTGTATACAAAGTAAAAAATAAAGCTATTGTTAGAAAATAATATGTATAGGTTTAATCTTTAAAAATCAAATAACTTTCAAAACTCAGTTTGGATATAAAAAACAATGATGAGAAATAGATAGCAAAATAAATAAACAAATAGGTTTTTTTAAGAAGAGAAATACATAGGTTGGAAGTGGTGTTTATAAGCTTTTTTTAAAAAATAAAATATATTAAAAAAATTATTATCAACTTATTAATTTAAATTTCATTTTTGGTTTGACTTTCAAATTTCTATTTTTTTTTTTAGGGAAACTTTCAAATTTCTTCTAACTCTTAAATTTTAAATTTTATGTTTTTTTTAAAAATAAGATTGGTTTAGGGTTGGCATGTTCGATTGTCCATATATATATATATATATATATATATATATATTTCACCTAATTCTTCTTCATTTCTTATTAATAGTTGTTTTTTTATATCGTTAGATAACTATTCATTTTTTTGCACCTAATTCTTCTTCATTTCTAATTAATAGTTGTTTTTTTATATCGTTAGATAACTATTCATTTTTTTGTTTTTATTTAAATTTTTTACCATATATTCCATATTTTCTTACGAAAGTATGTTAACGTTAACCAAATTTTAAAAATCAAAACATATTTTTAGAAGTTATATCTTTTTTATTTTTAAATTTTGGTTTGATTTTAAAAAATATAAGTAAAATATGAATATTTAAATAATAAAAAATATAGTGAAATTGTTATCGTAGATTTGGAAGATGAAGGTGGACCTAAACTGCCCAATTAAAACAAGATCTAAACAATAAAATATCTTATTATAAAACAGCTAAAATAAATATTATATTTTAGTATCCGTCAACTTATAAAATTCTTTGACTTGAATTTTATACCTACATAAAATCTTTATAACTTCAAAATTTTAGTGGTTGAAACTCTCGCCCTTAGTCCTATCTCTACGACTAAATAAAAGTGGAAATATTTATTATTTATAATCATAATTAAATTTTAGAAACTCAATAGAAATGATGTTCAAAATGGAAATTAAATAAATCAAGTGTCTCAATTTCTAAGTTGTATCAATTAAGCTCAGATAGTGAATAAATACAATAAATTTTGAAACTATCAACATTAAGTATATTTGATAATCTATAGTTTAAGAGATTTTTATTTCGCCAAAAAAAATAATAACTTAATGACATTCTTGTTTTACTACAATTAAGAAGTTATAAATGTATATCTGTGAATGAAAATTAAATTTAAAATAATTGAGATTCCCATTTGACCTAAAAAAGAAGATAATTTCTATTTAAGTTCTTGTACATTTCCTTGGGGATCCACTAAAGATAAATTTATAAACATATAATTTAATGAAAACAAATTTGAAGGTACTTAAAAAAAAAATTCAAAAATTCAAAAAAAAAAAAACCGAATGTGTGTTTTAGTCCCAAAACACAATCTAAATACTATTTTCAGAAATAACTCAAAAAATAGAATTTTATTGAAATTATTGATCTGTGGACTTGAAAACAAAAAAATTAAGCCTAGATAAAGAAGATAACAATGTAGATCATTACTTTCCATATATATAT
>JBBMKA010072820.1:0-15511 GCA_037833695.1 Sechiopsis laciniata | reverse complement strand
AATCCATCAACAAATTCGGTTTTATTTTCAATTCCTTTCTATTTTCTATGATTCATCTTATGAACAATTTTTATTGCATTTTCATTATGTGTAGTTAAAATTCAATTTTTGATTCAAGGATGTTTTAATTTTTTCAATAATTTCTTTTTAAGGTTTTCACTTTTCATGGACATAAATGAATTTTAACCAAGAATAATATATAAAATATACATAATATAAATATATATATATATATATGTATGTATGTATGTATATATATATGCATATATGTATATATATGTATGTATATATATGTATGTATATATATGTATGTATGTATGTATATGTGCATATATATGTATATATATATGTATGTATATATATATGTATGTATGTATATAGATATACAGTCAGCTGGCTGCTTCTTGGCGGTTTAGGACCTTCTTAGCAATTCTTATTCATTTCTCGATCCAGACCGTAAGGGAAGTGAAGTCTTCGTTTGAGCTAGGCTGCTACTACACTGACACTGACTCAGTTGTGCTTGGTCGGATCACGCACTGGATCCATCCGGCCCGGAAAGCTACTTATCTGGACATCCGTATGTATATAGATATATGTATGTATGTATATATATATGTATGTATGTGTGTCTATATATATATGTATGTATGTATGTATGTGTGTGTGTATAAATATATGTATGTGTGTGTGTATACACAATAAAAACACTTTTCATGGACATAAATGAAGTTTTAACCAAGAATAATATATAAAATATATATAATATTTAACTATCAACATTCATGGGCTTCGAATGACCTAGTATGGGGATCGTACTATGAACTGAAAGCTTATAGGGACCAAGAACACAAAAAATACAAAGAAAATAAAAAAAATCTCACAAAATGCGCGCCTTATAGCGCCTGAAGCTTCATGTAAGGCCCCAAAAAGAGCGCGCCTGGGCATGACTTTTAAAACACTGTGCTTATGTGTATTGTCTATATATATATATATATGTATGTATGTGTGTATATATATATATGTATGTGTGTGTATATATACGTATGTATGTATGTTTGTATATATGTGTGTGTATGTGTGTATACACAATAAAAACACTTTTCATGGACATAAATGAAGTTTTAACGAAGAATAATATATAAAATATACACAATATTCAACTATCAACATTCACGGGCTTCGAATGACCTAGTACGGGGATCTTACTATCAACTAAAAGCTTATAGGGACCAAAAACACAAAAAATACAAAGAAAATAAAAAATCTCACAAGACGCGCGCCTGAAGCTTCGTGTAAGGCCCCATAAAGAGCGCGCCTGGGAGCGACTTTTAAAACACTGTGCTTACCTTCTCTTCTTTACGAAATATAAACTATAGCGATTGTTGCAAGAGATTGAAAGAGAAGTGGAGCATTTTAAAATTGAATGTAAGAGAAGAACTTACCGAGAAGGAAAGATTAACAATTGATGGCTTTGATGACCAAAAGAAGAATGGTATGAATTGTTCCTCATTAAATGAATCACGTCAATTTGCATCACCTCCTTTTGTTATAGGTTTAAGTAGCAATATTAACTAAAAAACATGAACCACACAACATTAAGATTGAAGCGAGAAATGTAGAAGGGCTTCCAACTATATTTAAATTTCGTAATTAAAGTTAAGACTAAGATAATACAAAAAATGTTTGTAACATACATGAAGAAAAGATACCAACTTTGAGCAAAATTAAACTTTTTAGTAACTTCTTTTGTGCTTATCGTGTAGAGTTTTTGTTGGGCAAAGAAAAGCCTAACAAGTTAAAGGGCATAAGATTTTATCTATCAAACCCTTTAATTTATACTTATAATTTGTTTCACAATGAAAATATAGATATGGACAAACAAATAGTGTGAGGGTCAATGAAAATATGTTCTCATTCTTTATGTCCCAAGAATTTTAGATTTAACTGAATGGATTGGTGGCGCGTTGGTTATATCGATTGGTTGTAATGCAATTCAACTCCACGCTCACAAGTTCTATCCTAAAAAATTAATATTTGACTTTCATATTAGTTGAGAGCAATAATAACCCTCTATGAGGGTTTGTGGTCTAGAGAAATCTTTAATCATATAAATTTCAGTGTATGGTCTAATTCAAAATTAGAGATAACAAGCTTATCATATGGAATATTCCCAAAATATTATGAGACTAATAAACTAATGAAAAATCAATAAAAGATGAGTGTATCCCTCTGCTCCCTCTCTTTTTCTCATTTTCAACACATCAGAGGGTAAAGATTTCTACTATTCATATGAAATCCTATCACCACAAAAAGGAAAATGAGAAAACAAAAAATGAATTATGAAATCAAATGCCAAAGATAAATAGGAAATAACAACAAAATATAAAATTTTTAATTGTTCACCTAAGCGTTCCTATTAAGTTTCTTATGAATTTGGTGTCTTACCTTTGTTTATATGTCTCTCCTGAAAATGAAAGATCAGAATACTATAATTAATCCAAATGGAGAGAGGTAAAAAAAGGAAAAAGGGAAAAAAATAACTAGAGAATTAGCACCCAACACATTTTGTCAATTTTGTCCATATGTGTCTCTTCATCACCTATATCAAATATATAATGGTTCGATGGTTTGGGCTTTGCTTAGCTTTGTACTTAAAATGGAAGAGTACTTTGTCAACATAAATTGGCAAAAGTTAAAAAAAAAATAAAAAAAAAACCGGCAGTCATTTATACCTCTTTGGCCACCTTAGCAGTATTGAAAACAATTGAAAATCAAAAGGGACATATCTTGTTATGCTTATATTCCTTAGATGGAAAAAATCCCCCAATGCCAACACCCCTTTGACTCCTATGGCGTCCCGACCCAATCCAATGCCGCAATTGCACGCTGTTGGCAATTGGCTTACTAGTTTGACTCGCAGCACCAACAATCCTTGATTGGGTTTTCGAGTGAATTGACAATATTTTTCATCTAGAAAATGAATCATTCACACTCTTACAAGAAATAAAGATAAACGATTCTGAATCAATGTGGGAAGCAATTGAAACAGGGGGCTGAAGCTTAGAATAGGACAATAATTGCATACAAGACGTTTGATAAAATGCCTAAATGAGCTCAAGTGCTGAACTCCATTTGGGGTATGTTCTTGAAGAAGCTTGAAACAGTGTAAAATGCATCATTCACAGTCCAACAAGAAATAAAGAAATATGGATCTAAATCTAAATGGGAAACCATTGAAATAAGGCTAAAGCTTTGAGCATGACAATAAGAAGAAAGCAAATTTCTAGAAAACCAACATTCTTAAATTTATTAGACCATCAAATTTCTTGAAAATTCTAGAATCGAAAAGCAAGACGATCCCAAACAACATCTACCATGGATGGGCATCAAATACAACCTTACTACATTACTACTTCCAAACGTCATGGATGAAATTAAAAAAAAAAAAAAAAAAACGAAGCAAAACAAACAAACAAACCTTAAGCTTATTTTTAGAGTTCATCGACTTAACTTTTAATCCGAGCCTCTTGATCTTCTTCTTCGAGGTCCTCACTATCACCATTCCACGCAACCACATCGCCTGCATAAGCCTTTTTACCTCCATTATCAACAGCTTCTCTACGCCCCTCCACGTTTGTAGATCATTCCGCCTCTTCTTTATCATTGTAGTTGCTTTCACCATTTACTACTGTTTGAATACGATTAGGGTTTAGAGAAATCACCATATTCTCTTAATCACCTATTCCATGACTTCTAATGGAATTTTGTGGTTGAGGATTTGGAAGAACCCAAACTTTTACTAGCATCTCAAATTTGAGTGACTATTTTGCTCGTGATTTGGGATTTGAGAGTTTTTTAGAGTGATAATGTCTAGGAAGGTTTACATTACACATTTTTATCTTTCCAAAAAATGAGCGGGCAATTTTCCGCCTTTATTTTCCACTCTTTCATAGTATTTTTTAAAAAATGCTATACCTAAATGCTATAGAAAGGCATATTTGTTGTAATGGATGTGATGTAACATGCCGCCCCTAGCGATGCCTAGTTTGTAGCCCTTTTAGGAGGGCCCTGATCATAGTGTACGCCTGCTATGGGAGGGTCTTAGCTTAAGGCGATAGGTGTGAACAGGCTGACTCGGTGCATTGGTCAGGGCCTCTAAGACTGTGACTCAGTGGACACCTTTCTTCTAGTATTTAGGCATGTCGATTTAGACCAGGTCAGTCTGTGTAGGCCTACACCTGGGCCGATTTCGTCAGCTCTCCAGTAGAGAAAAGTTGAGTTTGAGCTAGATAGTTGTGTAACGAACTTCACAACTAGCCTTATTATCTAGAACAGATGAGTGTCTCGAGGGCCTCACAAGTAAGTCGAGCAACGAATCTCGTGACCAAGCGAATGTTAAAAGTGAAGTTGATAATAGATATGTATTGCTAGCATGTTAGACTCAACCTTATGCATTGTACCCCTGTTGGGGAGGTCTTGCTGAGTATTCTTTTATACTCACCCTTTCTGTAGTTTTTCCACCAGGTAATCATCGAGACGGTTAGCTGAAAGATGTTGATGTAATCATGGGTGAAGCTTGCTACGTCCGCTAGGATTGTTTGTTAGGATAGTTTCAATTTCTATCATTTGTTTGTTCAGCATGCTAGAATAGGGCTCCTATTACTTCTATTTAAATTGTTGGTTAATTGTCGGGCATGAACGCCCCATTCTTTTATTTTATCTATTTAATTGTTTCAGTTGTTTAAATAAACACCTTGGCCAAGGGTCTTTGCATTTGCTTAACTATTTGAAATAAATTTGACAAGGGCAGATATTTGAAATTTGAAATCTTGAAATATGCACATTTGTAACTGTTTTTAGTCAGCATGTAGTAAGAACCGTGGTTTAAAATAACGAGTCGTTACATTTGGTATCGGAGCACAGAGTCATAGATTCTGTAGACTGTCTTAGTAGGTTGCATTTTTTCCCCATGATCTTCAGCATTCCAGTGACCATTAAGTATGTCGGGTTTTATAAGGGTTTTGTTAATGCACTTAGTGTCTAATCTACATATTTTTGTGGTTTTCCTGTATGGTTAGTTTTGTGCGTGGACTAATGAGTTGTGATTTTTTAGTGCAGATTGTGAGTCATGTTGAGACCGACAACTCGGAGCTAGGAAAACGTAGCAGCAACAGCTGATGGCCACATAGTAGCCACAGTAATGATGAATGTGCCTTCGTCCTCTACCAGACCTGAGATTCAGCAGCAGCAACCGACTGGTCAGATACCTCCACCATCTGCCGAAGGGGTTTCAACTGTAGCCTTTCAAGATATGGTGTTGACTATGCTTGCCACGCAGAGAGCTGAGACATAGGTGCAGTTCGCGCAGTTTGCAGTGATGTTCCAATAGTAGGGAGTGTCTGCAGTAGCACTGCTGCCCCTACCTGCCCCGGTTACACCTCCTGCCCCAGTGGCCGAGCTAGAAGTTCGGGATGAAGCTGTGGAAGCTGTGAAGTGGATAAGGGAGTTCCACAAATGGAATCCTTGGGAGTTTGATGCCAAGTCTGTGGATTCGAAAGACGCTGCAAAGTGGTTAGCTCGCATGGAGACCATATTCTGTAATATGGGTTGCATAGATGAGCAGAGGCCTAGATATGCTGCATTTGTGTTGACAGATACAGCTATTTGGTGGTGGGAGTTTGCAGATAGAGCTAGACCAACAGGTTCCCTCCCAGCTACGTGGGAGTTTTTTTTGAACGAAGTTCATGAAAAAAGTATATCACTGAGGAGGCTGAGCAAGAGAAGATAGTTGTCTTCATTGGTCTGAAGCAAGGAGACAGGTCCATGACCGCGTACGAGAAGTAGTTTATTGAACTTGGTTACGTTGCACCGCATCTGATTCCGACCGAGGAGCTCAAGATCAAAGTCTTTATGAGTGGGCTTAAGAAAGAGGTTTGCCAGGATGTTCAAGTGCAGAAGCCACAGACGTATGATGATACAGTGGAGCTAGCAGAGATCTATGATGCTAAGTACCCAAGACTGCGATTAGAGGAAGGGACTACCTCTAGTGCAGGGCAGAAGAGGAAGTTTGAGGCTTCTAGATCATCTGGATCAGGAAGTCAGCAGTGCGGTTCAGGTCAGTTTCAGGGTCGAGTCAAGCAACCCCAGCAGTTTAAACAGTAGGGTATAGTTAGATAGCCGTCGCAGTGCAGACAGTGCGACAAATACCACTTTGGTATTTGTGGGGCTTCTTCGAGAGCTTGCTACAAATGTGGGAAAGAGGGACATCTGGCTCGAGCATGTACCCAGGGAGAAGCAGGTCAGTCCCAACAGTAGGGTCGTGTGTTTGCCACTACTCGTCAAGAGGCAGACAGAACTGATGCCGTAGTTGTAGGTGCATTATTAGTTCTTGATCATTATGCCTTTATATTGTTTGATTCGGGTTTGACCCATTCTTTTATATCTGCGTCCTTTGTAGGACAAGCTTGTTTGGAGCTAGAACCCTTAGGGTTCGAGCTGTATGTTGCAACTCCATCTGAAGTTAGTATGCTCGCCTCTAAGAAGGTGAAAGATGGTCAGATCGTGATATCCTGAAAGCTTTTAGCTGCTACCCTCATAGTACTGCCTATGAGTGGGTTCGATGTGATACTGGGTATGGAGTGGTTAACGGATAACCACGCTCTAATTAATTGCTGCCAGAAAGAAGTTGGGTTCAGTCCGCCCGAGAAGAAAAGTTTCAAGTTTTAAGGTGTTAAGACTGGATGTTTCCCACAGATAATTTCGAGAGAGAAAGCCAGTCGTTTGATAGCTCAAGGAGCTTGGGGTTATCTAGCCAAGTTGACCGCTGATAGTCGTCAAGTGTTGTCCGTGGATCGTGTTCCAGTGGTTTAAGAGTTTATGGATGTGTTCCCTGAGGAGTTGTCAGGCTTACTACCGCCGAGGATGATTGACTTTACTATTGAGCTCGAGCCAGGGACTCTCCTTATCTCGAAGGCTCCATACCGGATGGCACCAGCTGAGTTAAAGGAACTGTAGGTTCAGCTACAGGAGTTGTTGGATAAGGGTTTCATTTGTCCTAGTGTGTCCCCATGGGGAGCACTAGTGTTATTTGTAAAGAAGAAGGACAGATCGATGCGCCTTTGCATCTACTACAAAGAGCTGAACAAGGTTACAATAAAGAATAGGTGTCTGTTACCTCACATAGATGACTTTTTTTATCAGCTTCAGGGAGTGTCAGTATTCTCCAAGATAGACTTGAGATTAGGGCACCATCAGTTACGAATCAGGGATTTGGATATTCCGAAGATAGCATTCAGGACGAGATATGGTCACTATGAGTTTATGGTAATGTCGTTTGGTTTCACCAATGCACTAGCAACATTCATGGACATGATGGACCGAGTGTTCAAACCATTTTTGGACATCTTTGTCATTGTGTTCATCGACGACATTTTGGTTTATTCTTAGACTAAGAAGGACCATGCCAATCATTTGAGGTTAGTATTGACAACTTTGAGGGAGAATAAATTGTATGCAAAGTTCACCAAGTGTGAGTTTTGGCTAGAGCAGGTGGCCTTCTTAGGTCATGTAGTTTCTCGATATGGTATTTCAGTTGATCCCGCCAAAATTGAAGCAGTAAGTTATTGGGCAAAGCCAACATCAGTCGTAGAGATTCACAGCTTTCTGGGTTTGGCTGGTTATTACAGACAATTCGTTTTCAACTTTTCCAAGATAGCGAGACCTATGACTCGGTTGACACGGAAGGGTTATAAGTTCGTCTGGGATAACGCTTGCATGGAAAGTTTTGCAAAGTTAAAAAAAGCCTTGACTACAGCACCAGTTTTGAGAGTTCCAGATGGGACAGCATGATTCACAGTGTTCAATGATGCTTCACATACAGGAATAGGGTGTGTTTTGATGCAGCACGGAAAGGTGGTTGCTTATGCTTCCCGTCAGTTGAAGCCTTATGAGTTGAACTACCCAGTACACGATTTAGAGTTAGCAGCAGTGGTTCATGCGTTGAAGGTCTAGAGGTATTACCTGAATGGAGAGAAAAATTAGATATTTACAGATCACAAGAGCCTCAAGTATTTCTTCACATAGAAAGAGTTGAATATGAGATAGAGGAGATGGTTAGAATTGGTTAAAGATTACGATTGTGAGATCTTATACCACCCTAGCAAGGCCAACGTTGTGGCAAATACACTTAGCAGAAAAACATCGCACTCGGCGGCGATGTGGATTGAACGACCCTTGTTGATTAGAGAAGTGCAGCAAGCTGGTATTGTATTAATAGTAGACCAAGTTACCGTCAGGGTAGCACAATTGATGGTTCAACCGTCCATCAGACAGAGGATTGTAGAGGGTCAACTGAGCGATCCAAAGTTAGCCAGGATTATGACCTGGGTTCAGACAGTTGGTGACCCAGACTTTGTAGTTGCTTCAGATGGGAGTTTGTTGTATAGAGGGTGCCTCTGTATGCTAGCAGGCTCGGGACTAAGAGTAGAGTTGTCTGAAGCTCATAGTTCCCTGTTTGCTTGGCATCCATGAGGTACCAAGATGTATCAAGACTTGAAAAAGTCATTTTGGTGGAGCAACATGAAAAAAGAAGTAGTTGAGTTTGTTAGCAAGTGCTTCACTTGTCACCAGGTGAAGGCACCAAGGCAGAAGCCAGCAGGTCTATTACAGCCTTTGAATGTACTGTAGTGGAAATGGGAAGGGATTTCGATGGATTTTATATCAGGCTTACCGAGCACCCCGAGAGGTCATACGATGATTTGGGTGATAGTGGATAGATTGACCAAAACTGCGCATTTCGTCCTAGGTAGGATCACTTACTCCATGGAGAAATGGGCACAGCCGTTCCTTGACCAGATAATGCGGTACCATGGGGTACTAGTTAAGATTGTTTCTAATAGAGACCCTTGGTTCACAGCTCGCTTTTGGAGAGCCCTCTAGAAGGGGTTGGGAGCCGAGTGCAGTTTCAGTGCAGCCTTTCATCCTCAGTCGGATGGTCAGACTGAGAGAGTAAATCAGATACTGGAGGATATGCATCGAGCTTGCATCTTGGACTTTCCAGGTAGTTGGGACCAGTACTTGTACCTCATGGAGTTTGCTTACAATAATAGTTACTAGGAAACTATTCAGGTGGCCCCTTTCGAGGCATTGTAAGGTAAGCGTTGCAGATCCCCTGTTTGCTGGGATGAGGTTGGTGATAGAAAGTTGTTGGGTCTAGAGTTATTACAGATGACTAGTGAGGCAGTTCAAAAAATCAGGGCTTGTATGTTGACAGCTCAGAGTCGCCAGAAAAGTTATGCCGATGTGCGGCGCAGAGATTTAGAGTTTGAGGTAGGCCAGCATGTATTTCTGAAGGTAGCTCCTATGAGAGGTACCTTGAGGTTCGGCAAGAAATGGAAATTGAGTCCCCGGTTTGTTGGGCCCTTTGAGATCCTAGAGAGGATTGGGGCAGTAGCGTATCATTTAGCCTTGTCGCCGCCGTTGTCAGCAGTGCACAACGTGTTTCATGTTTCGATGTTGAGGTGGCACATAGCGGACCCTTCTCACATAGTAGATTATGAGCCTTTGTAGTTAAACCCAGATTTGACCTTTAAGGAGCAGCCTGTGCTGATTTTGGCCTGAGAGCGCAAGACCTTGAGTAATCGAGACATTAGTTTGGTTAAGGTGTTGTGGAGAAGCCAGCGTGTTGGGGAAGCAACTTAGGAGCGCGAGGACGACAAGCGTTCTCATTACCCAAAATTGTTTCAGTCTTAGGACTTTCGGGGGCGAAAGTCATAAAAAGAGGGAATGTTGTAACAGCCTAGAGAAAAAAAAAATTAAAGAAAGAAAGTTTAAAGGCATTTATGGGTTATTAAAATAAAAGGAAAAAATTGGCTGGATTTTAATAGGAAGCCCATTTGGGTTTAGTTTAAAATTAAAAAAAAAAAAAGAAAAAAAAAAAGAAAAGAAACCCATTTTTCCCTTTCCTTTTTTTTTTTTTTTTCTTCTTCTTCTCCTTCCCTCACCCCAAACCCTTGCCGTCGTTGCCACCTTCACAGATCCCGCCGCCGGTCCACTCCGACGTCGCCCACAGCCACCACGTGCAACAGCGCGTGACCTCCTTTCCTCCTTCCTCATGCACGCGTGGCCACCAGCCACGACCCACCTCTGCCATCACCCCAAGCCGCCTGCGCAACAGCGCCACCCACCTATGAACTGCTATCCCTTCTCCAGTCGCTTCCGCCTGACGTCGACGACGAATGTAGCAGCTTTTGACGTTGTTCTAGTGTTCAATTCGCTCCGCCTTCACAGCAGCAACTTCGCACGTACTTGTTTTGGGTAAGTTTTCGCAACCTTGAACACTTGGGTAGTCGATATTTTTGTTTTGGGGTTTTGTTGTTGACTTAGAGTTTTGACAGATCGAAGCGTGTGTTGTCATTCACTTGTTTTTCCAGTCTCGTCAGCTTCGGACAGTCGTGTTCGTGGTTTTGGGTAAGGTTACAGATGCGATTCCTTGCTTGTAATAATGGTTTTCTGAAGAAATTAGTGGCTGATTTTGTTGGATTCATTTGATAGGTTGCCGTGGTTCGATTTCACGTTGGTTTGAAATTGTTGAACTGTATTGTGTTGACTTTTCAGGTAAGGACCATCTCTACTCAAGTTGTGTGGACCTTGCACAAGGCGAAGCTTACTGTGTTGTTTGATACATGTTGTTGTTGGAATAGGGTGTTTGATACGTGCATGCTTGTTTGTATCTGGTTGTTATTTTATTGCTATGTTTACTTTGTTTGCGGTGGTTCGGGATTATGGGGTCCCGGGGCACCACCTTGCGTATGTGTCATGAATATTTTAACTGTAAAACATGTCGGGATTATGGGGTCCTGGTGTGTCAAATCTTTTAATGCATGTTCTATTGTTCTCTGTTAAGCACATATTGTTTTGGTAATGACATGTTTTGGTTTATAGCTAGTCAACCATGTATGTTAGTATCCCGCTAGGATACCAGTTGAGCTATTGAGCATGTTTGGTGATCTGATAGGACTAAGCTATTAAATCCTCCTGATATGGAACTGTTTAGTTGTCATCATCTAGAGGTTGTAGAGAACACAACATACGTTGTTCTCATTTGGTCGGTGTCGTTGGGGATTTATTCTTGCTCCCGATAACCGAGGATGTGATGTAACATGCTTCCCCTGGCGATGCCTAGTTTGTAGCCATCTTAGGCGGGCCCTGATCATAGTGTACACTTGCTATGGGAGGGTCTTAGCTTAGGGCGATGGGTGTGAACAGGCTGACTTGGTGCACCAGTGAGGGCCTCCAGGACCATGACTTAGTGGACACCATTCTTCAAGTATTTAGGCATGTCGACCTGGACTAGGTCAGTCTGTGTAGGCCTACACCTGACTGGTTTGCAGCGCCATGTAGAGTATGCGTACACTTACTAGGTGTCAGGTAGATGGCTCACCTGGACCGGTGTCATTAGCTCTCCAGTAGAGAAAAGTTAAGTTTGAGCTAGATAGTTGTGTAACGAACTTCACGACCAGCCTTATTATCTAGAACAGATGAGTGTCTCAAGGGCCTCACAAGCAAGTCGGGCAACGAATCTCGTGACCAAGCGAAAGTTAAAAGTGAAGTTGAGAATAGATATGTATTGCTAACATGTTAAACTCTACATTATGCATTGTACCCCTGTTGGGGAGCTCTTGCTGAGTATTCTTTTATACTCACCCTTTCTGTGGTTTTTCCACCAGGTAATTAGGGACATCATCGAGACGGTTAGTTGGAAGATGCTGATGTGATCATGGGTGAAGCTTGCTGCGTCCGTTAGGATTGTTTGTTAGGATAGTTGCAATTTCTATCATTTGTTTATTCGGCATGCTAGAATAGGGCTCATGTTACTTCTATTTAAATTGTTGGTTAACTAGCATGAACGCTCCATTCTTTTATTTTTTCTATTTAATTGTTTCAGTTGTTTAAATAAAGACCTTGGCCAAAGGTCTTCGCATTTGCTTAACTGTTTGAAAAAAATTTGACAAGGGCAGTTATTTGAAATTTGAAATCTTGAAATATGTACATTTGTAACTGTTTTTGGTCTGTATGTCGTAAGAACCGTGGTTTAAAATAACGGGTCGTTACACGTACTTATGACTATTGGTGCAAATATTTTCAAATTTGACTATATTTGTAATTATTTTGTTAGAATAGGTTATTCATTACAATTTCCCTTAAAATTTTGCTCTCAAAAAATCCTTAATCCCTAATTCGACTTTAATAGAATTGATATTTGGAGCACCAAAAAATATAATTTTGGAAACTACTTAATTTTTGTTTTCAATATTTTATTTGATTTTTAAAAACATATGCGGATATTTAAATATAAAAAATATATAAATGAAATAGTTAACATAGTTTATGCCTTCTGGGCAACTAACCAATTTTTAATACGCAGACTCTCTCCAAAAAGAAAGTGCAAACGATATACCCATTCTCATACGGATGCACATGACCACTGCCAATTCTCTGCTGCTTTGTTAAATTTAAGTTGACTTTCATTAAGTACAGGTGTTGACCTAACCATATTATTTGAACGGTTCAAAAAAAAAAAAAAAGAAAAGAAAAGAAGAAGAAATGTGCTCAGTCAAATTTTTTGAAAACTCAATTTTATCAATTTTTGCCTCCTATTCTTCAATTTTTGCTAATTCACTTGTTAATTTTAATCAAAGGTAATATATAAATATCTATAATATCCCTCATTTTAATATGATCGTGTTTCAAATTTGATTAATGCGCAAATGAACTCTAGAATAATTGAAACAAATTTTTCAAAATTTGTATGCACTTTATGCTTTTAATTTATCGACATATATGAATAAATTTTAAAACGATCTTTGAACAAAAAAAATATTAGAAGGTAAAATTTGCAACAATCTTTAAAAGCTTAAAGATAAAATTAATAGAGTTATTAAGTTTGAAATGTAATACACAATGAAATAGAAAGTTTTTGGAACAAATTAGTATAACTTACAAATTGATTTTTGTCTTAACCATTGACTTAAGAAAATATAAATTCATTTAGGCTCGTTTAATAATTATTTGATTTTTTGGTTTCGGTTTTTGAAATTTAAATTTATTTTTACTCAAATTTTCTACTATGCATTTCATATTTTCTATAATGTATCTATCTTTTTTTAAGAAAGTATGTGAATATTAACAAAATTTTAAAAACAAAAACAAGTTTTTAAAGCTATTTTTTTGTTTCTAAATTTTGGTTTGATTTCTAAAAATATAGGTAAGATATAAACATACAAGTAAGGAAAAGTATATGCTAAAATAATTGTCCTAGCCTTAAGTTTCAAAAACAAAATATTTAGCTATTTAATTTGTAGATTTATGATTAGAAAATGTATAAAACTATAGATGGAAAGTGACAAACTCTCTATTTTCTAACACATACCAAAATGGCAACAAGATTTACAACAAATCAAATCCCCAATAATTGAGCATTCATACGAAAACAAACAAACAAAATAAAATTTGAATTGCCCAAAAAGAATCTAAACCTGAGGAAATAAAAAGCTTACCAAAATTTACAGCAATTCTCAGAAAGAATTAACCTCCAAAGCATAGTTTCTTTTCAACTTGATCAATTTCCTCACAGCTTCACCATACGCTCCAAGTTTCTCATCTTCTTCAGCATCAAATTCATCTCCCATTCCATCCAATCCATCCAAATCCATACCTGCACCGCTCGGCCTGATCACGACGAGAGTCGCCGCCGTCATCACCGAGCCCGACGCCGGCAGATCCAGCACCGGCACATGCCACATCTTCATGCTCAGATCTGGAATCACAGTTCTCTCTACAGGCGATAGTGATTCAATCGAACCACCACAAGATTTCATCGAATCTCTCAGTTCGGTTAGTTGTTTCTCCTCCATACTCAACCTTCCTTGTTTCGTTGAATCTGTGATCACTACGCTCTGTAGCATCGGAAAATCCGCCACCATCTGTTTCACCAGATAATGCCTCATCGAAGCCGCGATTAGCGACGAAATCGTCCATACGATTCGTAGTTTCAGCTCTTCGTCTCCCATTTCCGCCTCCGATTGATCTGATCCTACGCGTTCTTCAACGATCGATTTCCGCCGCAACGAGGAGGCTCCGAGAACGACGCAGCTCTTCAATTCGGCGCCGAATTCGGATTTCCATTTGAGGAGAGGACCGTCGCCGTGAATGGAGCCGATTTCATCGCCGCAGCAGGGGAGTTCCATGTGAACGAACTTGATTCCTCTCAATTCCTTCAACGCGACGCTCGGCCAGTAGTACCAATCGCCGAATCCAGATCTCAGCGGCGAGGTTCGAGCAACCACACGGCGGATCAAACGAAGAGGCGTGAAAACGAATTTACGGAACAAAAACCTAATCATCGAGTTTCGGTGGTGCGATCGACGAGTGATTCTCGATCTCCGCTTGGAATGGAGCAGCGGACTAGGAATCGCGAGGAAGACGGTGTCTGATTGCGAAATGAGAGAGGCGAATCGCTTGGAGACGGCGAGGCATCGAATCAGAGAACGAGCGTCGATCAATTTGTTGAAGATCAGATGAAGAATCGCATCAGGAACAAGGTCAAAATAATCTTCATCTTCTTCTTCTTCTTCTAGAACTCTATGATGCTGTTCTTGATTTCGATTTTGATTTCGAAATTGAATTTGATTGTTGTTTTGATCCATGGATTTGATGATCTAGATTCTGGATCTTGATTTTGGTATTGTTTTGAAGGAAAATTAGGTGAAGTTTTTAAGGGAGTGATTGGACGGTTCGTAGAGAGAGAGAGAAAAAGGAGACTCCGTGGTTTTTGAGTGGATTTGAGTTTGTTTGACCATTGGTTTTGTAAAGGCGAAAAAGGTTTTTAATTCATTTTTTTTTGCTGACACAGCAAAATGTTCAATCATATCTCTTCCCCTTTTATTAGGATACTTGTCTCTTTTTTTCCTTTTTAAATATTGTATACATATCTTCTTCGTGTCCTTCAGGAACTTGCATTTATTTATTTTTCAATTAGGTGGTCGGTTTCTTTAATTAATAACCATTTAAGCTATGATTTCAAATCATCATTTCTATTATTTGGTTTTTAATTACTCAGTCTTTTTTTCTAACAACTCCAAATTTTCGACTATATAATTATGAGTAATTACCTTACTAGTGGAATTTTCTCAACTTACTCGATTTTATGTAAAAATAACTAATTTTATTAAAATGTTGACGCTAAGTTGATATAAATAGTATTGTGGACACTAAGTCTGTTAAAAAAAAAAAAAAAACAATAGCATAGACACTACACTGAGTCTCATAAAAACAATAGTGTGGACACTAAGGGTATGTTTGGAACACCGTTTATATAAACGGCCGGGTTGGTTATAATAACCCAACTCGTGTTTGTCCCACCGTTTATTATAAATGGTGGTTACCTAAACCTGCGTGCCCGTTTATCTAAACCTACGTGCCAGTTTATCTAAATCTTATATTTTTATTAAAT
>JBBMKA010072809.1:0-15515 GCA_037833695.1 Sechiopsis laciniata | reverse complement strand
ACTTTTGAAATGGTGGCTGGAGCTTGAATGCATTATTTTGAGACTATATATATCTTCCTTTTCAGGTTTAGTTTTGTTCAATTTTTAGAGGAAACTTTGTCGAAATTTTTAGTGATTTTGATTTCAGATAAGAAAAGAATTAGATAGTCACTTTGTGTTAAAAATTGTTCAGGTTACAATAAAAAGTTCTTGACAATAGATTCCTTGGTTTAGTTGGGATCTATTGTTGACATAACGCGTCCTAAGTTGTAGGGTAAATTTGGAGCGGGGTGTGTCAGTTCATGATGGAGACACATGTGGCAATTCAAAGTCAGCAGATCGTGGTAAGAAATTTGGAAGTTCAAATGGGTCAGCTCGCAACCGAGCTCACACAGAGGCTTGCGGAAAGACTGCCATCTGATACGGAAGCTGCACGACAAGAAGGTAAGAAGAAGATAAAGGAAATTGCCACATTTGCCGAAGATATCAATGAAGAGAAAGAAAAGTTGAGAAGAAAGATGAACTGATTGAGAGTCAGGCAGCAAATTTGCCACAGAGGGAAAATTGCAACCTATTTATGAAGAGATTGAGAAAATCTCTACAGTGGAGCTAACTGTCGCAAAAGAGGATATTGCAGAACTTAGCAATGGTCGGGCAAAGTTAAAAGATACCGAGGCAGTTGAGTTTAAACCTCGACCACCTCCATTTCTGCAAAGAGTAAAAAAAAATCTGAACAGGATGCATTTATGAGAAGTTCTTGAAATCTTGCGAGGGATTCACATCAACATTCCATTGGTGGACGCACTATGGCAAATGTCAAACTACGCAAAGTTCCTTAAGGAGGCCCTGCTGGAGAAGGGAAAATTTTAAGTATTTAAAGTCATTTCGCTTAATAAAGAATGCAACGCATTAGTAACCAACAAGCTGCCAACAAAGGAGACCGATCCAGGAGCATTCACTATCCCGATTTCCATAGGTGGTAAAAATGTTGGCAAGTCATTGTGCGATCTTGACACCAGCATAAATTTGATGCTGCTATCTGTTTATAATAAGTTCGGCTTTGGCGAAGCAAGACCGACAACTGTAACAATTCAGCTTGCCAATAGATCGATTGCAAGGCCTGAGGGAAAAATAGAGGACATATTAGTTCAAGTAGACAAATTTATATTTCCCGCTGACTTCATAATCTTGGATTATGAAGCGGACAAGGAGGCCCCGATAATCTTGGGTCGACCATTACTATAAACGGGGCGAATGCTTGTTGACGTCTATGAGGGCACAATTACATTGTGAATGAATGACCAGCAAATTTAATAATATTGTACATTTTAATTCACTCTCAAAATTAATTTTTAAACAAAGTTTTTCTATAATTATTCTTCTCAACCCCTATTCTTAAACAAGATTTCCTACAAGTACACATCATATCGCTGATCTCCAAATCAGGAGCTAACCATTCCAAACTTTTTCTCTTCTCTCCTCTTCCCCATTCATTTTATTTTTTATTGAATAATCTTTTCAACTTTACGAGCTAAAAAAGAATGTTATTAATTTTTCATATATATATATATATATATATATACATACATACACGCACTTAATATGATTTATAGAATACCATATATGTACATATTTGTTTTTAGTCTAGGAACTCAAAAAGATCCAACGATAAATTGCAATAGTTTTTAAACTTTAAAGTTAAGATTATAAACTTTAAGTAAGTTTAGAGGTACAATTTGACAAAATTAAAAGAATAGATTAAACTTTAATACAAACTCAAAAAAAAAAAAAAAAAAAAAACATGTTGCTACTTATAGTTATGTAACAATTGATATTCTTTGCTTCAAATAGCACACTAAAACTATACTATTAAACTTTGAAATTGTTTTAGACAAGTAATTTAAGAGTTGTATGAATGTTTTTTTTTTTTTTTTTTGACAATATAAATTAAAAATATAAACTAATAGTTGTATAAGTTTAAATCTCAACTTTGGTAGTGAGTATCATTTAAAGATTTTTAAGTATTTATTTGAATATTGTAGTATTCAAGTCTTGGAAAAACACAATATAAATGTTATTTGGATGATTTTGTCAACTTCGCTTCATCCAACTACTATATTTATATATATAGTTTCAAAATTAATGTTTTTGAAAGAGAAATCCGAGAAAAAAGGAAAAAAAAAAAAAAAAAAAAAAAAAACTTTAGACTATAGAAAGATGGAGCAGGAAAGAGAAGAATACGTAGGAGCAAAAAAATGAGCAAAGTTCCTGTAGTGTCTTCCCTGATTGCATACAAGAACGGGTGATTGGAAACGAAATCCTTAGGTAAAACAACGATAGGATGGTGTGAATGTATGTCACTAGGACTAACAACAGCCGCTTTTGTGCCTTGTTCAACATGTTGAATAAACTTTAATGCGTTTTTAAATGTTGTTAGTGGGTCTTTAATTTAGGAGTTAGTGAGAAAAGGTTTTGGTAAATGAAAAGCCAAAATAGTTATGAAGTTGAGTCTTGTAGACCAGAATGTTATAGAGAAGGAAGTAGAGAAATAAAAGTGATTGTTGAACAAATTCAATGCCTTGTCTCTAGTCACGAAAGCAAAAGTTGAGCGACTGTTTCTATTCACATTTCATTTCATTTTTTTTTTTTACAAATTGATATCAGAGCTCATGGAGAAAGTGACGGGTCAAATGTCACTACCACGATTGACGAAAGCAAATTACCAGAATTGGAGCATTCAGATGAAAGCTCTTCTCAGCTCTCATAACGCATGAAAGGTGATCGAAGAAGGTTTCAAAGAACCAGCCGATACTACGATTTATACGGCAAATCAAGCCAAAGCATTGAAAGAGACGTGTTCGAAAGATAAAATGGCAGTATACATGTTGTTCCGAGCAGTTGACGAGTTGGTCTTTGAGAAGATTGCGAGTGTAACTACTTTAAAATAAGAGTGGGACACTTTAGAAAAGGTGTTCAAATGAGCCGACCGAGTCAAGCATGTGCATCTCCAGACTCTTCGCGGTGAGTTGGTAAGCATAAAGATGAATGAGTCAGAAATCATATCTGACTACATCACGCGTGTGTAGATGGTGGTGAACCAACTCAATCGCAATGGAGAAAAGCTAGCTGATGCGTGAGTTGTTGAAAAGATTTTGAGATCGTTGACCAACAATTTCGAGAATGTTGTGTGCGCTATAGAAGAGTCAAAGGATCTTGCGACGATCACTTTTGACGAGCTTGCCGATTCATTTGAGGCACACGAGCAACGTAAGAACAAGAAGAAGAAGGAAACTCTTGAGCAAGAGCTTCAAGCTAATGTGTCACTCAAAGACGAAAAGATACTCTATTCTAAACAATTTCAGGGTAGAGGCCGTGGCCGTAGAGGTTATGGATATGGCCTCGGTGGTCAAAGCAACAATCATGAAGAGAAGGAACAGTCGAGCCAAGAAAGTTGGCTAAAAAAAGAATACGGTCAAGGAAGAGGTGGTCGATCGAATTATTCCAATATCAAGTGCTACGAATGTCACGAATATTGACAGTATACGAGTGATTGCAACTCCGATAAATGTTATAATTGTGGAAAAGTGGGGCATTTTACAAGAGATTGCCAAGCGGATAAAAGAGCTGAAGAAACAACCAACTTGGCATTAGAAGATGAAGCGAATGAAGGTCTTCTCTTGATAGCTAAAAATGACGACAGCACCAACAATGAAACTTTGTGGTATCTCGACTTAGAGGCAAGCAACCATATGTGCGGTCACGAGTATTTATTTAAAGAGATGAAAAATATTGAAAACGGTCATGTGTCGTTTGGAGATGCATCAAAAATGGAGGTCAAAGGTAGAGGTCGATTTAGTATTTGCAAAAGAATGGCTTAAAATGGTCAATCCAACATGTTTATTATGTACCAGATCTCAAAAAAAATATGTTGAGTTTGGGGCAACTCACAGAGAAGGGTTACTCAATATTTTTGAAAGACAGACTGTTATAATTGAAGGACAAGAGAGAGCGTTTAGTCGCTCAAGTCAAGATGGGAAGAAATTAGATGTATAGTTGAGCTTGAGAAGCATACGAGAAAAATGTTTGTGAGTCGATGTCGAAGACAAGACATCACTTTGGCATCTTTGCTTTGGCCACCTACATCATGGTGGACTAAAAGAGTTAACGAAGAAGAATATGGTGCACGGGCTACCCAACATGGACTACAATGGAAAATTTTGTGAAGAATATGTGCTCAGGAAGCATGGAAGAACCTCATTTCAGACGAAATAGGAATATCAAACAAAGCAACCGCTTAAGATGGTTCATACTAATATATGTGGACGAATTACCCCAGGATCTTTCAGTGGTAAAATGTACTTCATTTCCTTTATTGATGATTTCTCACGAAAGGCTTGGGTTTATTTCTAAAAGAAAAATCAGAGGCATTCGAAGCATTCAAAAAGTTCAGAGTGAAGGTGGAGAAAGAAACTGAGAGATACATCAATACATCAAAGCTGTACGATTTGACAGAGGTGGCGCATATACTTCGACGACTTTTATGGAGTATTGAGAGGAGCAAGGCATAAGACGATTTTAGACCGCACCATATACTCCTCAACAGAATGGTGTGGCCGAGAGAAAAAACTAGACCATTCTTGACATGGTTCGAGCAATGCTGAAGAGCAAAAGTATGCCAAAGAAATTTTGGGCGGAAGCAGTGCAATACGCTATTTATGTGCAAAATCGATGTCCACATGCGAAGTTAGGTGATCAAACACCACATGAGACATGAAATGGAAAAAAGCCAACAGTTTCGCATCTCAAAGTATTTGGTAGTGTTGCTTATGCACACCTACCAGATAAGTGAAAAGTTAAGCTCGAAGACAAAAGTAAAAGGCATGTCTTTATTGCCTATGATGAGAAAACAAAAGGGTACAAGCTACTTGACCCAATAATCAAGAAGGTGATGGTGAATGGCGATGTGCGAGTAAATGAAGAAAGCGAATGGGACAAGAACAATTTGATGGAAGTTAGCATCAAAGTTAGAGAATCACCAGTTGTTGCATCAACAAGTATGCCAACGAACTTTGAACGTACCGATGATGAAGATGAACCACAACAACCCAGAATGCGAAGTTTGCAGGATTTGTATGATGTGAAAAATGAGGTACATCTTGTATGTCGTTTGGTAGATGCTAAAAATATTAGCTTTGAAAAAGAAGTGGGATACAAGAAAGGGTAAACTGCCATGGATGAGGAGATTAATGCGATTGAGTGCAATAATACATGGAGGCTAATAGAATTGCTAAAAGCAAGTCAACCAATTGGTGTGAAGTGGATGTTCAAGAAGAAGATGAATGCTCAAGGTAAGATATAGCGCTACAAGGTGAGACTTGTTGCAAAGGGATACAAGCAGAAAGTGGGAATAGACTATGACGAAGTCTTTGCTCTCGTTACGAGAATGGAGACAATCTGATTGCTCATTTCCCAAGTGGCTCAATTTAGATGGCCAAATTTTCAAATGGATGTCAAAACGAAATTCTTGAATGGTCTACTTGAAGAAAAAGTTTATATTGAACAACCATCTAGATACATGAAAATTAGAGAAGATGAGAAGGTGCTAAAATAGAATAAAGTACTTTACGGGTTGGAAGCAAGAACCACGAGCCTGGAATACTTGGATTGATACATATTTTAAGAAGAATTGGTACAAACAGTGTCCTTACGAGCACGTGCTTTACACAAAGTAGAGTAGAGGTAATGTGATATTTGTTACTCTTTATGCTGATTATCTAATTTTTATAGGTAATAGTGATGTGATGATAGAAGAGTTTAAGAGCACAATGACACGAGAATTTGAGATGACAGATTTGGGCTAGTTGAAGTTTTTCCTGGGTTTGGAGGTTAAACAAAGAGAGACGGAAATTTTTGTATCATAGGAGCAATTTGCGAAGGAGATCTTGAAGAAGCTTAAGATTGCAAATTGCAACTCGGTTTCAACACCAATGGAATCAGGTACGAAACTTTTGAAATTTAATGAAAGAGAACGTGTAGATGCAAGTAAATACCAGAGTTTGGTGGGAAGCACAAGGCCAGATATTTCATTAAGCGTTGACATTATACTTCGATTCATGGAGGAGTTGGTTTATTCGCATTGGAAGGCATTAAAGCAAATTCTGCGATACATCAAAGGTAGAATATCACTTGGGATGTTTTAATCGAAAGCGAAAGATGACAAGTTGATTGGGTACTCTGATAGCGATTAGTGTGGAGACATTAATGATTGAAAAAGTACATCGGGGTATGTATTCTTTATGGGCAACACAACATTTACTTGTCTATCAAATAAACAACCGATCATGACGCTTTCGACATGTGAAGCTGAATATGATGATACTTCTTTGTGGGTATGTCATGCGATATGGCTGAGAAATTTGTTGAGCAAGATGGACCTAAAGCAACTTGGTGTAACCGAGATTTAAGTTGACAACAGATCAATAATTTAGTAAGCAAAGAATCCAATGAATCATGAAAGAAGCAAACACATTGATGTTCACTTTCATTTTATCTGAGATTGATGACTCTCAAATAGAGTCAATATTTAGAACACTTTAGAATTATTGTTGTACTTTATTTAGAAAAATCTAATGCGAAAGGTGAACATATATATAATGAATAAAAGGTGGAAAAGGCTAATGATCACGGATTAAGGAAAGAAATGAAGGAATGTGAATTATAATGCGAAAACTACCTAATTCGTAGTCTGAATGCGTGATAAAGATTATCTGCACACTAATGAATAATTTTTGCAAGAAGATTTATACAGAGCAGTCACTGAAGAAATGCGATGGAAATCAGAGACCGAAATGAAATAGTGTGGAATGGAAGAAATGCAAACATAAAGCAATGATGTGGGAGCAGCAGATCAGATCAGATACGGAAGTCTCAATCAACGGATACGAAAAGAATAAAAAAAGAGTGAATTTCAACTATCCAGCCGCAAGGGAGATAAATTGCAGTAATCATAGGATTCTTACCTTAAGAAGCAAAGACGTAATTGACGAAATCAATCAAGGAAAATCCATCGCAAGAACTCGGTACCCGATGAACATGGAAAGTTTCAATGACAATTCAAGGAACCTATATAATGTAGACTAAAACAACCATTTTAAAGGGTCGACATGAGAGAGTTCACACTCTATTTTTCAGAAATTTTTAATTGTTTTCTTTTTTGCTTTATTAAGACTCATTTTTGTAATTTATTAATACAATTTCAGCATGATGTTTTTCATGTCGCTATCTGTGTTTTTCATTTACATTATGAACTAAGTACGTAAGGCAACGCTAAGGAAAAATGGAATAGCTGCCACATGTGTTAAGAAGATTTAGGGGGGAATTAACTAGAGCATGTTAATTAGAAGTTCATTTTAATAGCAAGTGTCGACTGACCATCCACACGAACTAATAAATGTAAGTCAAAAGAGGAATGATCTAAGGCTAGTTGCATGTTCAGTAAGTTAGCATGAAGTCTTTTATGCTTTAATTAGAGTTTAGAAATAAACACTTAACTAATGCATACATAGCACCCAGTTAAACTACATTAAGTTACAACGGAAGTTAGAATTAATGCGAACGGAAGCGGAAGCTAACGTTGGTAGGCAAAGTATGATAGTTTTCCTCACCGCATTATTTCTTTATGAACACTGCAATCGCATTCCATGAGTACTTTAGCTGCATCTTTCTTCTCAAATTGATTATTAGTGTTTTGAAATTCTTTTTGTTCTCAGTTAAGATAAAATCTATCACAATCCTTTTGTTTCCCTTAATTCTAAACAACCTACTTTTAGTGAATCACAATCCCTGTGGAGATTGATAGTCTTAAATAGAGCACATTTTAGGCTATTATAGTTTGCATTATTCTGTGGATTAGAGGAAATAAGTGGACGAAAATAGTAACTTGCGAGTAAAAACCAATGGAAGTTGCATTCATTCATAATTTAGCATCACAAACGTAGCTTCGCAATTTAAGTATAAATATTGAATAAAATGCGCTAAAATATTATGCAATGCAGGAATACACAGAACATTTACGCGGAAAGGAAGAATCAATGCAAATGATGACCCACTCAGCGGAATCGCACATTTTCAAGAAAGTAGTGTTTGAAGAATCACGCCAACAAGGAAACAAATAGAGAATCAATCAAACATTAAGAAATCCTGCATTAATGAAGATTTTCCACCTCACCTCAACTTGTTGACCAAGTAATTCATTTCTATAAATAGCAAGAGGGAAGCCAAGGTTCGGTAAGCTAGTCGGTTGGCCAAATGCCAATCTCATAGAAAAGCATCTTGTGGTGTTCGTGGGAGCCGATGACAAAGGACTGCACACTTTACAACCGCACCAATTCTAACTTTCATTGTTTTTCTTAGGAGTAGTTATAGCTGTGAACATTTAGTAGTAGTAATAATATTGGCTGATTTTGTCTTTCTGCTTGTGTTTATTGCTATGCTGTGTTATAGGAGTTTTCGGTGAGGATTCATTTGTAGAAGCATGTTAGAAGTGTAGGTTATTATGTTTTACACTGTTGTATTTCTATTTAGTATACATGCGTCGATTAGCTACCCACGCATGTAGCCTGCAGCAAGTTCGGAAGAAGGAATTATAGGATGATCCAGTATGCTACGTTAGGATTGGGTGAAAATCTTTTCACTATTAGAAGTGTTAGGAATAACCTTACTAGCACTTTCTTTGCCATGAGTTATTATGTAGATCGCAGCAGAAGCTAGGTCTGCCATAAATCATTAATTGTAGAAGTACTTATTAGGATAGGAAAGCATAGAATTGGATAACTAGTCCTACACCCTTAATATCTTCTATAGCTTTCTTCTTATCGCTACTCACTGCATTCACGTTTACTTATTGTTAGCATCTATGTTTAATCACTATTAGCATCCATAGACAAAACACACAACAACTTCAAACCCATTCTTTACTTTATTTGCATAACTCTCACATTAATAGTATTAGTTCTAGACATCAATCCCTGTGGAGAATGATAAAATATAAATACTTATCACTTGCTACATTCTGACCGCGTATACTTGCACCTAAGTGATTTCGAGTCACACTTAGCAATAGGTTATGCTCTGAGTTAATTATTGTACATTTTTATTAGCACTCGAAACACCAATCAAGTTTTTGGCACTGTTGCTGGGGATTGATTAATTAGAATTAGTGTTACTAAGGTGAGAGTAGTTTTTATCGATTTAAAGGTTGAATACTTGTATTTCAGGGGAACCGAGATTCAAGGAAATACAACCAACAGGGAAAGAAATCCCAATCAAACTACCACAAGCACGAGCGTCAAAGATGGCGTTTCATCACTTTACGAATCAGCAATGGAGCAACAACACTAATCCACAACAAACACATTTTTATCAGCAACAAGGCTATGTGGAAGAGACCAGCACAATAAATTTCTATTTAGGATATCTTAACTGGGAACAACATTCGCAGTTTGGGGGGAGATCATAGCAGCTTTTTTCAGCATCAATTCGATCTTCCTGGATATCGCAGCAACATAAGCCATATATGGAAGGCTAGGGGTCATGAACCTAGGGGTCCGATGTACAATCATGGGCAATTTCTGGAAGAAAATACCATGGAAGAGGAAGAACGGCTAAGACAAAAATAATCGATGAGGGACAATGGTACCATACTAGAACCTCAACAGCCCAATCAAGAGCACAAACAATCTCTGAATACAATCTCAGAAAAAATTGCTACCAGCAAAGTAAGAGCAGAAGAGACATATCTAAGGGCCGACGTACTTAATGGGACGTCAACAGTGAATTTTTTCGGTGAGTGACCGTGCGATTCTAGTGCTAATATAATGTCTAGTAACTAATTCAAAGTCAACTTATGCTAAGTGTAACTCGAAATCACTTACGCGCAAGTATACGCGGTCGGATATTGCAGCAAGTAATAAGTATATAAATTTTATCGATCCCACAAAGATTGATGTCCAGAGCTAAAATTATTAACATAAGAGTTATACAGAAAAGTAAAGCATGATTTGGATAAGTAGTTGTGATTTTTTTTGAAAATGAATGTGGAAATAAATATGATGCTAAGACTAAAATAAATATGATGCAACGAGTATTGATAACTAACAGTCCTAGAAGATACTACACGCATAGGCTAGTCACAGAGATTCTTGCTTCCCTAACAAATTAGTACTTATGCACTTAATGATTTATGGTAGAGCCAGCTTCCGCTGCGAACTCCATACTAATAATAGGGCTACGCAAACAGTTAGTAAGGTTATTCTTAACACTTTAAACGGTGAAAAGACTTCTACACAACCTAACGTAGCATACCGGGTTAACATGCAGTTCCTTCTTCCAAACTCACTGCAAGGTACATGCGTGGGTAGCTAATCGACGCATATATATACATATATAAAAAATAGCATGCAGTAGTGTAAAAACTCAATGACCTACGCTCCTAGCATTCTTCTATTCATGAATAGTTAACAAAAAAACTCCTACAGTGCAACCATAGAAATAAACATAAGATAGAGTTAAATCAGACGATTTTATTGCAACTACAAAATGTTTATAACTACAAGCTACTCCTAATAAAACAATAAATGAAATTGATGTGGATGTGAAGTGTGTAGTCCCCTTATCATCAGTTTTCACAAACACCACTAGTGCTTCTTTTAGAGAATTGGCTCTGATTCTTAGATCATATTTGGCCATCCGACTAGCTCTGTCGACTTAAGCCTTCCTACGGATATTTATAATGTTGAATTACTTGGTCGACAAGTTCGAATGAGCGAAAAAATCATCATTAATGCAGATCTCTTGATTTCTGCTAGAATTTCTTGATTTACGTCGTCTTTTATTACCACCTTGAATTTCTGCTTTGTTTCCTTGTTGACGTAATTTACCGAATGCAACTGCCATGTCAGCGTGTGAATCCTCAGTGAGTGTTGCTATTCGCATTTCTTAACCCCTCCAGCGTACCGTTTAGCATATTCCTGCATTATACAAACTTCCAGCGTAAAATATTCAATATTTATGCTTTTTTCTGCAATACTGCGCTTTCGATGCTGAATTATGAATGCATGCTGATTTCTATGTTCTTTCATTGCATTTCTTTTATTAGCGCTCGTTTTTCTCCTTTATTTCTAGAATAATGCCAACTAAAATAGCCTAAAATATGATCTATTTGAGAGCTATCAAACCCCCAAACTTAAATCATTGTTTGTCCTCAAGTAATGCTCATCTGTTTAGTTAGCTCCTCTTTTAATTGCTTCAGCATTTCCTTCTCTTCAAGCTTAAATCCACAATTCTTACCACATCTCATATTCTTAGCAAAAAACTTCTTTCTCTTTTCAGTTTTAAAACTTTTCTAAAGATTCAAGTTTAGCCTTAAAATTCTCCTTACCGTGACTGTTAGATTGTTCCTCATCGCAAGTATTTCTCATTACTTAATCTATTGTATCGCAATCACTTCAAGTCTAAATTTTCCCAACATATTCTGTCAAGACTTTTATTCAGACCCTTATATCCTTCGAGAATTTTTTCTATTCTATTCACATGCCTCTTAGGTTTCCTCATATCTATAATTTCGTAGTTCTTAGAATGACCTGTTTGAGCATCAAACAATTCATCTAAGCAAAAGAATTTCAAGCTTGCTCTTTTCCATAGACAGTGGAATAATTAAGGATCCTAAGGATTATTCTCACTTTTTCGTCTTTTATTTTACCCTGAATATGTTGATCTCTTTTTTTTTTCGGTAATCCCTCACCCCCAAACATAAAACTTTTATTGCCCTCAATGAAGGTGAGGCTTTAGTTCCTCTAAACTTAGCTATTACTGTGATTGCCCTACTCTATCTCAAGCTCTAAGACTTCCTTGCGAATTTTTTGTTCTTTCTGTCGTTCATGATGAAGACTATTCTACTGCTAGTTTTGAATCTAAAGGAACTTAAGAATTCTTCTAATTGAAATTTTATTTTCCGCTATATTCAGTTTTGCGATAATCATGCTTAGTTAAACTTTCAAAGGGAAATTGATGAATTTTTTTATAACAATTTAAAAGGGAAATAAAACAAATTGCATCCTAGAATGAATACATGTTCCTACCAAATTAAAACTGTGACTACTCACGAAATGCATGCGGCAGGGAAATAAGATCTTTAAATTGAAAAGAGCGGGACTTCCATCTAAGTTGTCGCATCGTCGCCGCCTAGCTTGCCTTTGTCTTGCTCCGAATTCAATATTTGTTTTGGAAATTCAGGCCATTCAAAGCAATCTTTAAGTGCTGCTGCAGCTTTCAAAATTAACTCGTCCATTGCATTTGCATATTCCCAGTAATCATGCGAATTTTTGAACAGCATCTCAAATTGTTTAACTAGACTATCCATGTTCATGCACGCCTCGAACTGCTCTCTCTTTTTCTTCCCCATTTCACCTTCAATAATTTCAACATGCTTTGTATGAATCCTTAATAACCTGTCTGTTTCTCTTGGTTGAACTCCTTACTCCATACATAATCGAGTAATGGTATGCAGACAAAACATCTTCCTGCGATTAGCCGAAGCCCATCGCTGAATCTGTTCCTCCATTACCTTCCCCAAATTAATGCGCAGCCCGTTTATGATGGGAAATAGCAGTAATGCCTGTTCCCTGCTAACTACCTTCACATTTGACGGTGGCATAGTCACGTTGTTGATTAATATAATCCAACTTTTCAATTCTGGCAATCCATTGGGAACGACCACTGATTTTTCCATTTAGCTTCCTCTGTTCCAATAGTCTTTAGGCAATCCTGCAATTGTATTTTAGTTGGCTTCCTTAATAGCTTTTGTCCTTCTGTTCTATTGTCTTTAGAAAGACAGAAAGCTTTGTTTAAGGCTGTAGACCTGTAATCTATCATTCGCCCTTTGACCCGAGAAAGGAATTTCCTTTCCTTGTTCAGGTTTGCATAAAACTGGCTAACCCAATCCTACCTTGCATCCATCGTCGACATGGCTAAACTTGTCCACCCTAGGCTACCGACCTCGTGTAATGTAGCTTCTGCCATGAATGCCTCGCGCCAACCTCGATTCTGCCAAAACCTCTTCCTAACCAATGTTCCATACTTACCCTCAATTGTGCCTCTGTGCCCTTATCACCACCACTTTCAACTACCTTACCTTTTCGATGTAAAGTGTTGGTTGAGGCTATTTGGAGAGAACATGTAGAGTTTCTAAATTTCCAACATTATCACTGAATTGCGGTGGTCGATTCTTCCACATACAAGGTTTTTATAGAGTTTGTAAAGATTTTTGAAAATCTTTGTGCAAAGAAAGAACTAATCACAAAAGGGAAAACTAGAATTCTACACTTTAATTTCAATATTCGAACCAATTTATTTTTAAACTACTAAAATTTAAAATGCAATAAAAAAAAATGAAAAAGGAAAATTGCAAATATAGAAAAACTTCTTATTCTAATAAAATTCTATAATTAAATTGCACAAGGTCAGAGATACCAGATTTTTACATTCTAGGAATGCTGCTGAGCAGATCTGGGCGGAACCTTTGTGCTAATTCTGTCTGGCATAATTCATCCGTGCTTGGGTCATTTAAAAATTTTTGGGGCAAAGCTATCTTTGATCGCCTTTTCTTGCCTTCCTTGGCCATGCGTCTTGATGCATAGACTTCCTACCAATCCAAGCGTTGATATGGTGGAGAATTCTGAGTTAAAGCTCATTTGAATTGCCCAAGGGTCGCTTTCTCGACTAATCAATTCTTGCGATGCGTCTACTTCTGATAATGAGAAAATCTCAAGTACCATTGTTGGTAGGCTGTGATCTTTAATGCTAGTTATCTTTCTGCTGAATAGTCGATTCTGCATCTCCCCCTTTGGTTTGATGTAGAACCTCATCATTTGGCTCCGCAGGTTCATTACCTTCCATGCTCTCTTGTTGAAGATTTTCATCTTCGTTTTTGCTTTCATCACTTGAGTTTTGCTCAATATCAACATCGAAACTTCTTTTGTTTTCTATCACAACGCATTCTGTTTCGTCAACCTCAGGATTAGTACAGGTGGCAAACCTCGCCCATGCTACCTCTTGCAACTGAAAAAGTCTCCTTTATTCTCTGTCTTTTTCTGCTGCAAGTTGTAATTCCTTGGATTCTCTTGCTCTTGTGATTGTGGCCAGCCGAAAGTCTTCCCATGAGAGTTCCCTCTCGCTAAAAAGATCCATCCCTGCTGCCCCATTAAGTACGTCGGCCTTTAAATATGTCTCTTCTGCCTTTATACTACTTGCTGCGCGTTCTGCTGTTAGTTTTGTCAGAGATTGTTGATGCTCATTGTTGGGTTGTTGAGGTTCTAATATAACATCATTGTCCCTCATCTATTGTCTTCGTCTTAGCTGCTCTTCTTCTTTTGTAGTTGTGTCCTCTAGAGATTGCCCATGAGTATACACTAGACTCCTAAGTTCATGACTCCTAGTGTCCCATGCATGTCCCATGCTACTGCAATCTCTTTACAGATCAAAATGATGCTGATAGATGCTGCTACGATCTCCCCCAAACTGCGACTGATAATCTCAGTTAGATTTCATTGAACAGAATTGTGTTCTGTTGATCTCCTCCACATAACCTTATTACTGAAATTTGTATGTCTGCTGCAGAATGCTATTATGCTTCCATTGTTGATTCTCAAAATGATTGAATGCCATTTTTTATGCTCGTGCTTGTGGTAATGTATTGCTGTGGGACTCTTTTTTTTTCTGTTGGTTGTATCGACCTGAATCTTGATTTTCTTAAAATTCAAGAATGCAACCCTTTTAAACAATAAAAACTACTCTCCTCTAAATGATGTTAACTCTAAATAATCAATCCTCGACAACGACGCCAAAAACTTGATCGTGTGATTCTGCTGCTAATATAATGTCTAGTAACTAATTCAAAGTCAACTTATGCCAAGTGTAACTCGGAATCACTTACATGCAAGAATACGTGGTCGGATATTGCAGGAAATAATAAGTATATAAATTTTATCAATCCCACAGAGATTGATTTCTAGAGCTAAACTTATTAGGATAAGAGTTATGCAGAAAAGTAAAGCATGATTTGGATAAGTTGTTGTGATTTATTTTGAAATGAATGCCGAAATAAATATGATGCTAAGACTAAAATAAATATGATGCAATGAGTATTGATAACTAATAGTCCTAGAAGATACTACGGGCGCGGGCTAGTCAAAGAGATTCTTGTTTCACTAACAAATAAGTACTTCCGCACTTAATGATTTATGGCAAAGCTAGCTTCCGGTGCAAACTCCATACTATAACAGGACAACGCAAGTAGTTAGCAAGGTTATTCTTAACACTTTAAACGGTGAAAAGACTTCCACACAACTTAATGTAGCATATCGGGTCAACATGCGGTTCCTTGTTCCAAACTCACTGCAGGGTACATGCGTGTGGGTAGCTAATCAACGTATATATATATATCTTTATATATATATATATATATATATACTAGCATGGAG